>VZSE01014927.1:372905-455770 GCA_013398275.1 Promerops cafer
AGAGAAGAGAAGAGAAGAGAAGAGAAGAGAAGAGAAGAGAAGAGAAGAGAAGAGAAGAGAAGAGAAGAGAAGAGAAGAGAAGAGAAGAGAAGAGAAGAGAGAAGAAGGAGATAAAGCAGAAAAGAAAGGGGAAAAAATAGAAAAACAAAAGAAGAAAGGAAAAGAAAAAGCAAAGGACAAAGAAAAAGGAATAAAACCTGCCAGGGGTTGGTTGCTACAATCTATAGAAACACCCTGTTCCTTTCCTGTGAAGGAAAATGTCCCTTTACTGGCCCACCGAGTTTTGCCTCAGTAAACACCAAAAATCACTGCACACAACAATACACTTGTCTCAGTCAGCAGCTCTGCACCCTGCTCCTCAGGTATTGCCTTTCTGTCCCCTTGGCAGGGCTCATATCTCTCCTCACAGCCTATTTCTGAAAAGTCACTGCACACGAATGAAATTTCACCTCGTGTTGGGGTGTCACAAGAATATTGCTGGCAGTTCTTATCCTGAAGTCATGCATGCTGGCTAGTGAAAATTCCTTCCCTGGCTTTTTGTTTGTTTGTCTTGGGTTTCTTTACTGTTTCTGTGAACTGAAACATGCCTTCTTGGCTACAGCAGTTATGCTTAGCTGACAAGAGACGATGCTGAACTAAGCCCCTGATCTGAACTCTGGCTTCAGCTCCACACTTTTCCCAGAGTTGGCTGCTGTCTGGTTGAAGCTGACTCCTTTTTGTTGGCCTGGCCCCAAAGTCTTGCCCTTTGATGATCTGGAAGGGTCAGCCTGAGCTTCCTGGGGTTTGACAGAGACAATAGACTGGTACCCCCATGGCAGATGCAAGATCTGTGTCTACAGTTATTTCACAATCCAAGATGGGGCAAACTGTCCTTTTGAAGATGGCCCAGGGAAGAATTGTCATTTATGTCCCTAGGTACCCAAGAGCAAATAGTGTCAGCTGTACAGCTCCTGGAAGAGGAAAAGATCTCTAGCATCCCTCTTACCCCTCTGGGCTTTCTGGCCATGTCATAAGACAGGAAAACAAGCAGCTAGGGAAAGGAGGAGAGCTGCCAGCACCATCACAGCAAGACCTGTCTCTTTCCTTACTTCAGCTGCGCCAGCAGGAAAAGGAAGTGTTAACAGGATTTGATTCAATGAATGGACAAAGGAGGCAACAGGAATGGGAGAGATCTGGTGGAGCAAACAATATCCTGCTCTGTTCCTGGGAAGTAGCAACAAAACACATCTCCTGTCTGGAGCTGAAATACGGGATAGCACCAGCTGCAGGATTGGGAGTGGAGCTTAGGGGGTTGTGGGTTTACACATGGATGCTAGATCCAGGCAACTGTCAAGCTGGGGACATGTTCTTTGCTATAATTTTACTGAGGAAAATATTTAATGTGCAGAGTGGGAAGGACAGGACTGGTCAATCAGTGACCACTGCTTTGGATGTGGTACTACCATCCCTCTGCCTGTCCTCCACAGACACCCTCAGACACTGCAGATGAAGCACACATGCTACACACACACACACACACACACACACACACAAAAACATATATATGTACAGATGAAGGATTAGGACTTGCTGAGGCTAAAAAAAACAGCAAAAAAAAAAAAAAAAAAAAAGCCACTTGAAAATATTATTTCACACCAAAGTTACAGGTAATCCTGTCTGCCTATCTTGGGTCTGTACTTCAAGCTGCTCTTCTAAAGCAGGGGTCTGCAGCAGCTACCTAGTCAGTGGACAGGAGAAGACACTTTGATAGTCTCTAGGTATATATCCAAGGCCTTGCTCCACTGAGCAGACTGTAGCCAAATAAATCTGGTAAATGTCCAACTTCTTTTTGGAAGCACCTCAGTGCCTAACATTCTGGGACTGGTCTCCTTGAACACTGGGGAGACATAAGGGCTTGAAGTACTAATGACAGCATTCAACATGTAGGCATCTTCATCTGAACAGATTACTCTAGGACATCATTAGTGGAGACACACAGGGATTTTAGGTCCCAATTCACTCACGCTTAGGAATTGTTTCAGATAAGACTTTGAGTCATGGGCAAAAGGAACCAGTATCTCTCTCGTGGTTATAATAAGGACCTTGACTGACTTGCTGTGAAGGGAATAGTTGCAGTGTAGGTCTATACCATCAGGGGAAATGAATCTCAGTTAAAGCCTTTGTTAGACAAACATAAATCTAGTCATGTCCTTGCAACCTGTGCTGTCAGCACAGTAGTCCTATTGCTACAAACACCTCTGTCACAGTAAAGCTTTTAACAGCAGTTTCTGGCTGGACTGTGAGGATAAGCTCTGCATTGTGGGAGACACTCATTGCCAGTGTAGTGTGGTGCTGGGTACTGAGGGAGCTGGCAGAGGTGCTCACTGACCAACTCCATCATTTATCAGCAGTCTTGTTAAGCAGAGAAGTCCCAGTTGATGTAGGTTAGCCAGTGTGCTGCCCATGCAAAAGAAGGGCTGGAAGGAGGATCTAGGGAACTACAGGTCTGTCAGCCTGATCTCAGTGCTGGGGAAGCTGGTGAAACAGATCACCCTCAGTGCCATCATGCAGCATATGCAGGACAACCAGGGGAGCTGGGCCAGCCAGCATGAGTTCATGAAAGACAGGTCCTGCTTGACCAACCTCATCTCCTTCTGTGACAAGGTGATCCTCTCAGATGATGAGGGAAATGCTGGGGATGTGTCTGTGTGGACTTCAGTAAAGCCTTTGACAGCATTTCCCACAGCATTTCCCAGAAGAAACTGACTGCTTGTGGCTTGGATGGGTGCACTGCTGCCTGGGTAAAAAATGGATGATGCTTGGGCCCAAAGGGTGTTGGTGAATGGAATGACATCCAGCTGGGGCTGGTCAGTAGTGGTGTTCCCCAGGGCTCAGCACAATAGGAGGCCTTGAGGGGAGACCTTGTCACTCTCCCTCCGAAAGGAGGTTGCAGACAGGTGGGAGTCAGTCTCTTCCCCCCAGTAACCAGTGACAGAGCAAGAGAAAACAGCCTTGGGTTGCAATAGGAGTGGTTTAGATTGGATACTAGGAATAACTTCTTCACTGAAAGGCGTGTTGGGCACTGGAAATGGCTGCCTTGGTAAGTTGTGTTGTCACCTCCCCTGAAGGTATTTAGAAGAGGTATAGATGTGGCGCTGGGTTTATGATTAAATTCAATACTTTCACAGTTTTTTTTACAATATAATCTGTACTATGATTCCATGCTACCCTTACAGCAGGTAGGCGACCTGAGAGGGGTGTGCAAGTGGCACAAGCCTAACTGTGGTGGTGGGTCCCTTGGTGAGTGCCACAGGAGCTGTCATTTTATATCTGCTGAGGTGCAAATGCAGCCAGCTGCAGGTACAAGTTTGCCCTGTGCCCTTCACAGGACCACACAATTGTCCCAACACTGCCACCATTGTGGTGGGCTATACCAGGCTGGGTTCTTCTTCCACTGCAGAAATCTACTGCCTCCAGTTCCACATTATTTCTACCATGTCTCTCCCCTGAGTCCTTATTAGTCACATCTCCACTGATCATCTCTATACCTTTTTTCTTGTCTTGGAGGTAAGAAAACTCTCCCCAATGAAATTCAAAGGCCATCACTTCTTCAGCAGGAAAGTGGCAGCCTCCTGTTCTCACACTTAAGTCTCTGATCATGGCATATTCTAACTTCTTCTCCTTTATACAACATATATTAATCTCCATTTACACATATGTGTACCTTTGCACCCAAAACTGCAGTGAGAATCCTGTCCTTCTGGAGGAGGGCCATGGAGCCTGAGGCCATGCACACCTACTGGACAGAACTGGAGATGTTTTTGCTACCAGTGATAGATCTCCACAGCTATTGCCTCTGAAGGTGATCAATATTATTAAAATTCCAGCCCGGGTTTTTCTCCCCTGCCTTTTGTACTGTTTCTATAGCAATTTCCCTCTCTGTTTTTGCCTCCAGCGCTGCCGGATGGTTCTGCTTTCCTCATGCCTCAGTCCTCCTCCTCACTGTACCCCGATATCAACCCACAGAGATTCCCCCCCTTCCCCAGCTCCTGCCCAGATTGTCTGGCAGAGGTGGAAAATGGAGGCAGGGCTCTCCAAAACAGACTCCATCCCTATGACAACCACTGCTGAGGCTGTGTGGTGAGCCCAAGATTAGGACCCCAAATGTGTTAGAACGGGAAGGGCGGTGTGGTGAAGGGAACTTTGCATCCATGCTGGGATTCAAAGAAGCCTGATTATTTATACCAGACATCAACGCATTTACCTGGACTCTTGGGGTGCTATTTTTAGTTGGGGGGGGGAGGGAAGTGGGGGAAGAATGTTTTTGTCAGATGCTTCAGTTCTAACATCTGAAGGTTAAAAAGCAGACAGATTGTATATATGAATCTTTATATACATGAAAATGCACACCAACATATCCATATGTATATGTACAGAGGTATTACATGTACATACATATCAACAAAGACAATTGCACACACACAGAGACAGAGAAGAGAAGCCAATGTGATCTAACAGGGAGATGGGAGTCCAGCATTTCAAATGATAATGTTACCTCTGTTTTTTGTTTTTTTTTTTAATATTCTTGGTGACCCTGCCTCATTTTTCCCATTTATAAATTTAAGGTGATGATAAAAATTAGCTCTTAAATTGCAATTCCCTTTTTTCAAATAATTGTATGCCTTACTTGCTGTGCAGTGTTGTTGCCAGGATTGCTCTCATTTAACTATGTTACATTAAGAGCTAGTTGAAAAATGACAATTATTTTCTGGAGGAAAATTGTCATTATTTTGGCTTTCTTTCCTGTGAATATTTTAGTTAATAAACAAAACAAATCTGGGGTGGGGGAGGTGGCCAGAGAAATAGATTAATTTTTGCCTTTTTTTAATCAATCTGAAAACCAGTCCATTTTTAACAGGAATTTAGTGTTTTGAAGGCCAGCATTTTTAATCAAGACAGTTATGTTTTTTGTGCTGTTTGCATTTCTTTTTTAATCTACTGGAATGAAAATTTGCTGCAGAAACATCCAGTTTGGTCAAAATGTCACTTTTTGGTCATCCCCTCCTCCCCCAGCTTGTTTGATGAAAAATTGTCAAGCAGCAATAGCTGTGTCACCTCTGATTTATCTATTTTTCTAGAGCCATTAGTCTCAAGCAGCGGATGAAAAAGCACCACAACGGAGCAGCTGCTCCTGCAGAAGCCAGCCTGGGCAGTCAGAAAATGTCACTGGCTCCCTGAGCAGTGCTGCCTTTTCTCACTCTGCCCCCGAGCAGTGGCAAAAGAGGTGGCCACAGGGTGGTGGGGGTCGCGGGGGTGGTGGAGGTGCTCTGAAAAAGGTGTGGAGGGTGTGGTGGGAGGAAGGGCTGGGCTGGGCTGGGCAGCGTGGGGACTCGGGGTGGGCTGGTTGCAGCAGGGAGCTCTGCCCACCCCCAGGATTGCAGTTGGGAGCAGCTAAGGGCTTGGTGGGGTCTGAGTGGTCACAGCCCTGTCCACCCTCCTTAGCAACACCCAGGATTTCCATGCTCATGCAAACACAGCCATGGCTCTTTTCCTCTCTCAGCTCTGCTTTGCCAATCAGGAGCTCTGCAGGCAAAGATCAGTGCAATGAACTCCGGTCATTTTGGGAAGCAGTGATGGTAAAGGTCAAATGAGTACTAAATGGCTACTTTTGCAGCAAAGGATGTAGCCTATTTCCCTCCCAGTGGCCAAATCAGTGGGTTCTGTGCCCTGAGGAGCATTTATCCTGCCTCATAGAGAGTGCTCACCCCTGCTTTTGCTGCTGGTGAATATTAGGTGGGAGAAGAAATTAAGCTTGCCTTTCTGCATACAATGAAATGTTCTTTATTACAAGAGGGCCTCAAGGAGTTTTCTATCTCCTGAGCATTGTACCAACAGTTTAATTAAAAAAATGTACATGGTTGGGAACTAAGTCTAACTGGGAAGCTGTAAGAAAGCCTCTGTGCTCGGTCTCTGCTGTTTCTGCTTTTTCCCTTTATAGATTGACTAGACCTTATCAAAATGCTGATGAAACCAGTGCTACACTCTCCTGTTTTTGCTGCTGACAGTTAGATGGGGATCCTGCTCCCCTCTTCCTTTCCTCAGCAGACCCCTAGGATGACCTCAAGACCCTAATCAAGCCCAGCTCGTAGATCTCAGCAGGTACAGTTAAGCTGCCTGTGCCCTCCCAGGAGCTTGCCTGATACACCCCACCAGTGGCTCCAGTATCTGCCATAAGAAACAAGAGCCCACAGCTGCCTGCTAGGCTGGAGGGGTAAGAATTTGGTCTGTAGCTGCTCACCAGGTACAGGAGGGATACATTGGAGTGGTGCTTGTGTGGGGTTGCCAAAGGAGGAGACCCCAGCTCTTCTCCCAGCCTGACATCCCTTTCAGGTACATGTTCTCCAGTGACCCTCTCAAAGTTGGTCCTCTGCCAGTGGCAGGGCTGCTGGGTCTGCTGGCCTGTGATGCATCCTGGGACTGCTCTCCAGAGGTGGGATTTCACTCTCCTTCTGCCAAGGCTGTTCAGCTCCATGCCCAGTCTCTATACCCCTTTAAATCAGAATGCAGCAAGAAACATATACTCCCAGCTTGCAGCACTCAATTACACCTTCTGATATTTTTTTTTTTTGCCTGCAGCTTCAAATTACCTTCAAGGTGCACAGTGCAATTAGCTAAAAATATTTCCTGCTTCGTTTTAATTGCACTAAAGCTCTGATGTACCTCCAGTGAGGAGCAGTAAGGTTGAGATTGGTGCCCCAAATATTTCAAATTGATTAAAGTCCAGGATGACTCAATAAGCTTACATAGTTCTATTAATTACTAAATATTAATAATTTTTTATTAAAAACCCCACAAACATTTTTGAAGCCAGATCCTGTATTAAGCTTCTAAAAGAAGAGACTTTTACTAAGGAGATGGTAACTCTTTCTGAGTTGGAGAAAGATAAGACAAGAATTCCACCATATAGTTGGAGTGGTTTCCATATGAAGAATTCACATTTCTTGGCAAATTTTAGTATCTCAGAATTTGATTCTGAAAACACTTATGCATGTGACTTATGTCTGTGACTCATTTCACTGCTATAGCTGAGGTATTTATATGATTCTAATTTAGAACTGGATCATATTTTTGTTTAAAGCCTTTCTGGGTGGGAAAATGCAGGTGATCAGTCAAACATTATCACTGTGTAAAAATAGTCAAAACTTTTTGTCTGAGAATTTAAAAAAGAAATCCAAAACAATTTTTTTTTTTTTCTGAAAGCACTGAAAACCAATGTGCTGATTCCCATGATGTCTGGTTCATAAGATTACTTCAATGTACTTTGAAAAGAGAATTGAAAATAAATCCCAAATTCTATTTGCATCCAGTTGAGTCTGATCAGTCTCAGTTCTTTGGGTTTCTGGTTCATTGTCACCTCAGATAGCCTGTGCTTATGAAGCATGTCCCCTTGTGCCTGCAGCTGTGCTGGCTTGGGAGTGCTATCATTGCCTGATCCTCAGAGCTGAACCAAGCAAATTCAGCAAGTTTCTCACCAGTCTCATACAAATGATGGGATCGTGTTAACCTAAGCCTTTATGCTCCTCCCTGTGCCAAGGAGCTCAGGATTAACCTGTGTGAGGAATGGGCAAGAGGTGGGATTCAGTGCATATCTCACCCACTTCCATGGCTGTGAGGGAGGCCTGATGGTGGAATCCAGGGCAAATATCAGAAAGATGCTGCCTATCTCTCCAACTCTCCCTCCCTCTTCTGTGCTCACCAGGGCAAGAAAAACCTCTGACCATCTCCAGAGCAGCTCATGTCGGCAACTGATTCTTACACAATTTTGAGGGATATTGAAGTGTTCAGCCTCTTGCCAAAGGGCACACCGAGAAGATGAATCTCGGAAAAAACCTGAACCCACCATCCCCTTGCTGCTGGTGTGCAAGTCCATGCACTTCCTTCCTCTGAAGCAGAACTCCAGGAAGGCAGGTATTGGCTCCTCCTTCCCCTTGGGAATACAGGAGACAGATTAAAGAGTAGGGGGAAAAAAGTTATTTCACAGTTAGTCTGCCCTGAACAAGAAAAGGTTCCTGACACCAACAAACTAATCAACGCTGAAAGCTCATGAGGTCAAGCTTTCCCTTCTCCTCCATTATTCTTTTGATTTTTTTCTAACTGGCTAGGACTCGATAGCTCTGGCAAGTCTATAAATATAAAATCCTTTCTTGCCTTCCCCTGAAGCACACCAAGGACCATTTGAACACCCGTAGGGACAAGTTAAAACTAAACAAAACCAAAGTAACTCTCAAGAAACAGGTTGTCCAGCCAATCTTCAAATGCTGACCAGTCTGTAAGTCAGTCCCAAGAAGCTTGTCTCTGCTCAACATGAATTGGGAAAGGCAGCTCCCCCTCTTAAGAGCACTCCCTCTGGATTCAGTGTTTTGTGTGGAGACTTATGGCCAGGAATGTTAATGCCAGATAACTGAGCTGGCTGAGCTGGAACAGGGCGAGAGCTGGGCCTGAAGGAGGCAGTCAGGGTTAAGCTCTGGATATGTGGGCTGCCTCCAGCACCTCGATGCCTGTGCCTGTGCCTCCTCCCCTGTGCTGCCTTGGACAACTACCAGTGCACAGCTGTAGGAGTTTCCCTGACCTGACCATCAAGAAGAACCCAACCTTTGTATAGTCAGAAAAGAGAGAAACAATTGCAAGTGTCAACACTGGCCCCTACCCTATAGAGTGTAAAATGCTCCTGAAGTCAAGTGAGAAGTGTTTATACACCATCTTGGTATGGAGGGGAAATGGCAGAGGAACTGGGAAGATTTATGGCTTCTGCTGCATTGGAAATACCCAAGTTCCTGTCCCAAAGCACTACCCATGTTTTCTCCATTGCAGCACAGGGAACTTTACTCAGCAGTCTTTTCATGGCAAAGGAAAGGCTGCTCCCTCAGTCTTTCCTGTCCTTGGGCTCTCTGCTGGGATCTGTGCTCCTTCAGAGCTCTGTCTGGTAGAAAAGTGGGAAAGAAAAATGCCACATTCCCTACTAAGGGCTGACAAACAGGAATCATAGCTGCAGCATAAGCTTCTCTGATGGATTCTGCCTCAGCAAAATGAAATTAAGATTTCAGCAAACAAGCTCCAATTCCATGGTACCAGTAGAACAAATGACATCTGATAATTGCTAACTCCTTTTGCTTATTCTTTGCTCTGTTCACCCCATCAGTCTCTCCAGATTATATTTTCAGCTGAGTTTAATGAACACCATTTATTAAACTAACACCAGGGTTCTGCTTTGGCCTCAGACAGATGTGCCTGCTAATATGAATCATTTTGTTCAATTGGATTATTCTGATGGAGAGCGGATCCCTGCCACTCTGAGGAGCACAAACAAATGGGGAACAGCTCTCCTCCAGTTGTGACCAGCCGCTCGCCTTCATTAGGAGGCAGCTCCAGGCTCTGCAGGCAGCTTGGCAGGGTGGTGTCCCTGCTGCTCCCTTCAGCCAGCACTTCTGCTCCCTTCCATTTCCCTCTCATGTGCAGGGAGAGTCCAGATCTCAGTGTGGCCCTGAGCCTGGCTGGTCAGGGGGACATGAGCATCACTGCCACCTTCCCTGAGTTCACCAGCTGCATGGGCAGCAGGATTCACCTCCTCTTTTGTTATGGTGAACATTCCTTATCTGAATGTACACCAGACTTCCCTAACCGTGTATCCTCCCCATCCCAGTATGGCATGTCTGACCTCCTTTACATTGACACCTGAGAAAGTGTAGACTACTTATTTGCTATTGATCCTTCTATACCCTGATCTTCTCAAATTATTTGGGCAAAGGGACGGGGATGATATGCTTTTAAAGGCTTGTATTAATCAGAAAAAAAAAGAGATAAAATCCATCTGAAATCTCCCAGACAGAGATTCCCTCAGTCTGTGGTTTGGAATTTTAGTGTTGAAAATTTTGGGTCAATCTCTGTAATACATGGTGTGCAGGCACCAGACATCCATCTATCTGTCCATCTCAATACAAATCCTGCCTTCTGTGAACCATAAAACTCCTAGCAGAGTGACATTACCACTTCTCACATCGACAGAACACACTGAGCACACACAACTTGGGGAAAAAATTACAGAGGCAATTTGAAAGATTAGAAGAGAGAAAGCAGAAGATTTCTGCTCCCTGAGTGTAAGTGGCCAAATCCCACAGCAAGCCTTTAGCTGGCACAAATCATCATCACTCTTTTAAAGCCTACTTTCTTTCCCCAGATGAAGGACAGGCCCAGCACTTCTTCAGATACCTGTGAACCTCAGGACAACTTATTTATTCTAGAGCATTTCTGAAGAAAGAAATTATTTGCATTTTAATCCTAAGCAGTACCCTGGGGTTACTTCCAGGAATCCCTGGTGAGTACCAGAAGTCAGGCTGTCAAGAAGTGGGTCTGTGCTGAAAGAGAAAAGACCCCAGAGATAACCATGGTGCCAGTCTGTGTGCCTTTCCTAATTAGTAACAGCACGTTAGCATGCTCCTCAACAAAGCCATCAAAGGACATTAATTCCTCCATTCAGGTTTAAGTGTTGGAATACTTTTCCAGGTGTGAGCTATTCCTTTACTCCTGATGAGGATCTGTACACCTTTCTCTAAACTGCTTTACACTGGTCTTCATGGGTAATGGGAGCAAGGCTTGCAGGAATTTCTGTTGGGATTTTGTGTAACAAGGTCTGTATGGTCTGGACTAAACAATGCCCTTGCAACCTGAGCAGAAGACAGAAACCCCTCAAATAACCCCCCTTCTGAAAGGACCAAATCTCTTAAAACTGAAATGTAGGAACCCAGTTTCCTACAGCTGGCATTGGGTTGCTTGTCTGGTTTCCTTTCCCAGTGTCCAATCTGCCATGATGGAGAAATATGTACCATGCAAAGGGAATGCACAGAGGAAAATAAAGAGCATGGAAAGCATTCACTTGTCATACATCACAGCAAATGGGATGCAACCTCTGCTCATAAGTGGAGATGCTTCAAGAGACTAGAGAAAAATAGAGAATCTTATCCAACAAAAATAAATTTTTAGCTGACTGCACAGCCCATGGATTTAATGGCCCAATTGTTTCCAAATCCTTAGAAATCAAGGTAGTGAAAACCTATTTTCTTTTGGAACAACCTGCTTTTAAGGGTCTATGACAACCGTGGTCTACAGCACATCCAAATCAACCAAAAGCTATCTTTGGCATCAAGGACTGGGCATCACAGAGCCAGAAATTTCAAAGGTAGGCATCTTGTCACTGTGAGGATTTTAGAGTGTTATTGCTCTGCATAGAACAGATGCTTCAGGCTGTCCAGCTGCTGGATCTGTTTTACACAGGAAAAAGGGATATCTGAAGAGCTGGGGAGGGAGAATATATCTTCCAAAAAATGGGAGAAATCTGCTTTCTAAAGAGGATTGCTTGAGTGTGGAGCTGCAGCTTTCCATGGGTACAAGAGATTTTCTTCTGTTTGCAAGTCATTATCCTAAAAAGGCATTTTTAAAATGAGTCATGGTGATATTTGGAGGTGGGCATGATCGTTCCCTAGTGTCTCTGCTCTAAGAAGCAGAGCAGCCAGAATGGTGACCTTGCATTTCCCTCTAGAATTGCAAATAATTGAAACATCTCTGCTAGGAGAACATTTAGAGTTAAATAAGTAATAGTGGGCCTGAATCCTTGGCTGCCATAAATCAGTGTCACTTCACGGGCTTCAGAGGAGCTGGTGATTGACGCTGCCCAAGAACTTAGCCCGATCATGGTCGTGGTTAGTACTTTTCCAGACAGAGCTCTGAGTTTTCATTTACTCTGCTTCTTGCTTGGGAAATGACTTGACTGCTGTTCTCCTTTCCCCTCCAGCTCAGCCTTCTACCCAATATTTCAAAAAGGTTGGATGAAGCTCAGCTAAGTGGAAAAATGAACCGTTTGAAATAAAAGCTCTCTTTTTTTTTTTCCTAACTGCAGTCACAGGGCAGGATGAAAGACACCTGAGAAGCAAGGTTTGTACCGTAAACCTTCAATTCTCTGCTACAGCTGAATCAAACACTTCAGAGACCAGAGTTTTGATATTCACTTGTATCTGGCCAAAGTTACCGTACCTATGAATTATTCAAATATGCAATTATTGCATTTGATATATCACTGGGTATAACCGTGGGAACGAGAAACAGTGTTCTAGTGCAGCTGATTGTATATGCCTTCCAAACCATAAGGACATCAATTTAAGGTGCTCACATTGATGGAGTACTCTGCAACCCCTTATTAAGATTCTTGCCAACTCCTGTAGCAGTTTTCCCCTGCAGAGTAAATTTCATGGAGTTTTTTAGCCTCCCTTTTCTTTATCTCTACAGTGTAAGTGCCAAAAACTACCTGACAGAGCTTCAATTCATCGTTCTGCAGTAGCTCTCAAAGGTCAGTGACAAAAAGATCAGATCATTTTCAGCTTACTGATCAATGCTGCACAAGTGACCCGAGTCCTGTGAATCACGTGTTGGGGCTGATTCATAACTCTGATTTCATTGTGAATTTCCAATTTTCCTGGAAGAAGCTTTTAACCTTCTTCCTAGACCTAGAGGGCTGTGCCCTGCCTTTGGCCAATACTGTTCATATGTCTTTACCTGGACAAAAACCCCATGGTTAATGGTGCTGATGTTTGTATTAACTGAAGACACTAAAGACAGCTCTATCTGCCTTCAAATATGGGACCATCTGAGAAGAACATCTCTGAAGTTCTAGACCTTTCTTTGCTCTCTCCCTGAGCAGCATTTGCAAATTGATAATGTGCCTGTTTCCTGCTTGCTCCCTAGTGAGTACTGGTCTCTCTAGTGCCCCAGTATCAATGGATTTTGCTGACTTGTAACTTATTTGAATGTCCTGTAGAAAAATGACTGCTTGTTTTCTAGGACTCATCCTGTATTTTCACAATCCTCTTTCATTGTGGGTCTTTGCCTTCTCTCATTCATTTTGTACATATTTTATTTAGGAGAGGATTCATTCTGTCAGTGTTTGCTGCTGCTACTGCTTGAACAAAAAATTTGGCTATGGATGTCTCCTGTGTTTTTCCATCTCTTTGGCTCTTATTTCAAATCACTGCTGTTTCAAACGCCTACTCTTTCCTTTTCTTGTATTTTCTGTTTTTTCTTCAAGTTGCAGTCCCTCATGCACTGGCCCAGCAGATCTGTGTGCTGAACGAACCCGGTAAAAATGTTCCTTCAAAGGCTGCTGTTTTCAGGTTACTGCAGCTGCCCATTAACTGATGCAATTGAAGCTTACACTGAGCTCAGAAAGGCTCTAAAATCTGACTTATGTAATTTGTGTGACATTGTCCTTATGATCTCCCACACTAATCTTGGTCAAGTGGCTGAATATGAAATTACCACCTTCCAGTCAACCCTGGAGCTTTGAGTGTTTTGCTGCTGGAAGCCTTTGAAGAGGGCACCACCATAACAAGCTCCTGATCTTTTCACAATGTTGTATATATGATGAAAAACTTGGAAGGCTCTTTTTGCTGGCTAAGTCTTTGGTAAAAGTTCTCACAATTCTCCAGAAATTTACTTCAGAGCACCAGGGGCAAGAGCATCACAGCGAGATGAGAAGTGGGAGGCTGCCTTAATATCTATTACTTAATTCTGAAGTATTTACATTATCTAACATTAAAAAAAAAAAGGGGGGGGGGGGGCTGTTTGNGGGAGACTTGGGATTTAATGAAGAATTCCTGCTCCAAACTGAGGGAAAGTGTTGTGGTATTGCCTTGTGCTGCTCTACCACTCCTATGACAAATAGTGCGGATCCGTAAGTGACCTACATGGACTCATTTAGATGCAAACACAGCAATACTCCTGAAAAGCTGCCCTGCTTTGAGGAAGAACAAGTTCCAAATATTGCTGAATGGAATTCAGTCTCAGAGCAGTAATTACTGATTGTAATTTTGGAGTAAATGCAGTAATTAATTATTGTCGTTTTCCATCAGTGCATTATATTGTGTGCCAATCGTAGAATAAAATAATTAGGAAATGGGATTTTGCATGCTCTGGTATCAAAACTGTGGTTTGTAGAATACACATGAGAATTTTTCCATAATAAAGTTATTAGTAATTTAAATGAACAGACAGGTTAAAAATGACCAGACAGAAAAATAAAAGATTTCCTTGTCAGTCTTGCAAACACCTTCAGGAGTCCTCTTTTAGCCTCTCCCACTAAAACTCACTTCCATTCTCTCAGTACAAGCACAAGAGCACAAAGTTTAGGTTGCAAACACAGTGAGTGATGCTTAATTTAATCACAGGTGTCAGTGGAAATGAAAAACAAAAGTAATCCAAAGAACAGAAAAAAATATTGGCTGAGGTGATGTTTTTCTAGTACCTGAACAGACTTTCCAAAATTAAGCTGTGCTGATTTTTTTTCCCTCTTTATTCACTAATATTAAAGCTTGTGCTGGAGTGCTGTTTTGATGCAATTATACTAGTGCAAATTTCCATAATGTAAGCAAGTCCTAAACGATCTAAGTGATGACTAAAAGAGGGAAACAACAATAATCTGTGCAGGTGTAAGAGGAGCTGGTTAGCATGATTGTAGGAGGCATAACTACAAGAAATGGGATTTTATCTTGAAAAAGGATATTTGGAATGAATCTCAAGATGAATAGCCTAATAGAAAACAGTGAGATCAATGCAGCTGCAGAATAACCTCTCACTAGAGGTAATAGAAAGCTATCTGGGAGGCATAAGCAACAAAAATTTCAGTAAAAAATACACTTTCACTAGACTTTGCATGGATGCCATCTGAAATGACGAGAGAAGACAAAAATTTTCCACTCACATATTTTTGTTTATGGCTATTTGGAATTTTGCTTTTTTTGTTTTATTTTTGGCTGATCGTATAATCTTACTTTAAAATGGAGTTTGGGTTGCTTTTATTTTTTTCTCTTATTAGGAAACAAAAAGAGAAAAATGTAAAGTTTTCCAGTTTGGTAAAAGATACACGCCAATTAAAAAAAAAAAAAAAGATATTTCCACAGAATAAAAATACCACCTATTCCAGACAGCTGCAAAAACATGTATTTCACGCATTTTCCAATAAACCAGACATCAGTCCATGTTCAAAAAGCAGTGAAGGAGGACCTGAAAATATTTTTTTTTGTATTTGAGCTTTGGCCTATGTTATTTCCCCTGGTGTTTTGTAGAAGCAGGTTGCCTGGGCAGTGCATTCATTTAATGTTTTGTCACTACTCTGGACCACAGCTAAAAAAATCTTGCTGTTGATCTTTTTCTATTTTTTTTTTTTCCACTTTTCTGTTTCCCTTTTGCCTCATTCAGTTTGCCTCGCTCACCTTGTCTCACTCATTTTCGTGACAGTGCTCTGGGTTAGTCTCATCCAAATGTCTCTGCATCTTTAGCTTTAAATAAAACTTCAGCAGCAGAGTGTCTGTCTGAGGTGGAAAACATCGCTTTGCCAGTGGCCAGTGATTGCAGTGAAGCCACAGAAGGGGAATGGACAGGATTTCCAGGGCTGTTGTGTGCTGTCAGCCCGATGCTCCCGGGCTGCTCTGCGTTGTGCCCTGAGCTCTGGAAGGGCTGTGAGCTGTGCACTTTTCTAGGCAGTGCTGTCCTACCGTGCCTGCCTGTGCTGGCAGGGCTCTGTGGGCTCGGGGCTCACACACAGCCCCAGGCACTGCGGGCTGCACCTGCAACTTCCTCTCAGCACAGGGCATGGAAGGGCTCCTAACAATGGCCACCTAAGGGAGCTGTGGATTTCAGGTTGGTTTTTTCTAAATTATTTTGTACGTTTGCTATCTGAAAGACGCATGGAGTGTCTCTGAGTCCTTGCTTCCTAGTCCTGAGGGGGGACTGGTAATAGAATATACTGATTTTGGCAGAGTTGCCTCAAATGATCCTCCTCTCTTTTGCTTTCTCCCAGCCCATCATTCCTCCCCACTTTTTTTTTTTCTTTTTTTTTTTTTTTTTTTTTTTCCCTCTACAGCCACCTCTTTAATTATAAAGAAAAAAGAGAATGGGACAGCCATTTTGCCATCTAAATTCTTCAGGGCTTTGCTTGCTGCAGCCTTGGGCATATCTGCCGCATCACAGAGACCCTTTCAGTGTTTAGACAGCAAGTTTAGAGCACTTGAAAAGAAAACAAAGGACTTCAAATCACTGTGGCCTAGACTGCTTGCGTCCCAAAAGGGAGATTTATAAGTTAAAAAAAAAAAGAAAAGTGCATCCAGAATTAAAATTTAGTGAGGCCCTTTCTTTCTCAGTTAGGAAAAAAACATTGGTGGATTATATCAAACTGGGTGCTGCTTTTTGTTGTTGTTGTTGTCGTTGGCAACTTCTTATTTTTTGAAAGCAATTCAATAGAAAAAAGCCTTTCCTTGGAGAAATCCCAATTAAAAAGTTTCTTGAGCACCCTCTTGAAGCACATGAGTAATTACTCTGGTGTCAATATGGTTATACACATGCTTCAAATTGGAATTAAAGACCCTGAAGAGCTGCATCCAAAGTAAAGATAGATAAAAAAATGACACAGCGGAGTTATTATCTTTCTATCAGTTAAAGGATGTTGCAAGCCAGCAGTGGAGGTACAATAATACTGTGCTTAGCCAAGAACAGCTGACCTATCTCTGAGTCAGGCTTATTCCTGAGGGCTTATCCCTCTGCTGATCACTATTGCCCAGCCCTGGTGGGAAGCTGACCTGTGGCCTTTGTGACTGAGAATCCTGCCTGATTCTAGAGTGCTGGTATCAACGTTCCCAAGCACTGGCAGGCAGATGAGCTGAAGAAAGACCTGGGTTTAAGCCCATCTGACCTTCTGGGTATCCTCGCTGTCACCAAGTCCTCTCCAGTCTATTTCAGCATGATTCTCCCTGTGCTAACCCAAATCCTCCCCTGGGGAATGGTCCTGCAGTGTCCTCCTGGGGCCACATACACTTGGGCAATTCCTTCTGTCAGGTGGAAAAACACATGTATAAAATCTTTTTTCCTGGAGAACTCCTTTCTGCTAAGAGTTGGGTACAGCTTCCTGCAACAGGCTCAACAAGGTGCGAGTTTGCAAGAGAACAAGGACCTCTGAGATACATTTTGGTAGGTTCTCTAAACAAGGTTCTCTAAGGCAAGGGTGGAAGTGATCTAGTGGTAAAAACTGAATGATTTTTGTGGACAGCAGAATACTAAAGCCGAAGTAAAAGCCAGGAAGGCTAAAGGACTTCCTATCTAGAGGCAATGCTTCAAGAGTGCTCTGCTTAGTAGAAGCAAAGAAAAGTAAAAATATGCTCTAAGAGAGACATATGGAATTATATTATCATTTTACTTGCTGATTCCTTTTTAAATAATTTACTGGGGCAGGAAAAAAAAATACCTAAGCAACAAATCTTTGTCCTACTAGTGAGTAACCTTTTT
Organism: Promerops cafer; assembly: GCA_013398275.1. NCBI lineage: Eukaryota > Metazoa > Chordata > Aves > Passeriformes > Nectariniidae > Promerops > Promerops cafer. The sequence continues at coordinate 390,264 of VZSE01014927.1, forward strand.
GTAGGAAACAAGCTGAGACCTCAGAGCATTTAATGGTGAACCATGGCAATAAAAGCCACCGTAGACTCATACTGGTGTATTGTGAACGACACAGATACCCACAGCCCTGCATTTTCTTACACCACCACGAGAAACGAGCACATCCTCAGTGAGCACAGCTATGCTGAGACATAAAGACTGATGCCAAACTAGGGAGACCTTTGTGGCCCTCGATCCCTTTGCAGGTGTCACAGAAAAGCCTCCCTGACCAAGGCAGCCCCTGCTTTAACACAATTGCATGCATGCACCCCCCGCTCTCCCCCAGCAAAGCCTGCAGAAAAAAAGCCAGTGTGATGAAGCAAAAAGCATTGGGAGATGGCAACATGTTTTGGTTTCAAGCTTCCAAGAGGCCTTTTCATAAGCAAGGAAAAGAAAAGAGGTTTTTGAAGGGGGAAAATGCATTGACAGTTATCTTCATATAGTCACATATAAAGGAGATTCTAAACTATGGAGGCTGTTTCTGGCACATGCACCTAATATGTTTATTGAAAGGTTTCTTAATCTCCTTTTTGCTGTCTTCAGTGCAGCACCTCCTTCAAAGACATTTTGATTCCATTCCTGAATTCTCACTGGAAAGGATACTGCTCTGAAGACTGGAAAAAAATACTTTTCAAGGATATTTGAGATCCCAGTGAAAAATTAAAACACTCTGTTTTTCTTTGGGGAAGTTGAAGATAGCGATTTCCTGCCTGTGTTAGATGAATCAAAAGAGGCCTGAATAAAAATCACAGAATCTTAGACATTACAGCTAAAATGACATAGAAAGGTCACCTAACCAATCTCTTGATCACTATTTCAGTAGTACAAATTGCTTAGGGCCTCCCTAGGTGCTGAGTTTATTGGGGAATCTCTGGTGTGGAACAGTTTTAACAATAGGGAGACTTCCTGTCTCTGTAAACAAACACATAAGGATTTATATTCTGTTTCTCAAAGAATTACCTAATGAAAGAGGCAGCCTGGAGTGGAAAATATTTCCATTTTTGGAAACATCTTTACTTTTGTTATTGGTGATGTGTTGGGATTCCAATGAAACAAGCTGTGGCTTCTGATATTTTTGGTGTTGTTACATGTATTAGAAGTTCCCTTGGAACATCCAGCTGGCTTCTTTCCAGCAATACATGGCACATGAGTCTAAAAATGAGACCCCAGGTCCTTACTCCAGCTAAGCTTCCTTGGCTATAGTTTGGTTTTATCTACACACAGGAGCTTAAAACAACTGACCAAGAAGTGAACATGGATCCTTCTAATAATTTCTTGGGTTTGTGAAGAAATAAATCAGGGGCTATTTGGTTGTCAGGGAGACATATTTACATTGTTATTATGCTGAGATGGAATTGGATACAGACTGTACCGCATGAAGAATGAAGAATGCTTTGAAACGTTTGCAACACAGAGCTATTGAGACAGACACTGTCCCAGTCCAGTCACCTGGGATTAAACCGCAGCCCAGTCCCACCTCTTAATTGCAGATTTTCTTCAAGCACCAGAAATGCTCTCTTTCACTGAGCAAGGGGAATCAGGACAGCTTCTGACTCTCCTCTAGTGACCAGAAACACTCTTTAGAGATGCAGGATGCCCCTGGGGTGAGGAAGTTTTCTTATCCCGTGGTAAGCATCCTTCCACCTCTTTTTCTGAAGAGACACACACACAGACAGTTCCTAGTTTATGCGTGGGTGCCTGTCTGAGCAGAGTGGCTCTAGCCAGAGTCAAAAAGGCAGAAGATAGAGAGTCACAGAGCTGAATCTCCTTGAGGGTCTACAACACAGAGAGACGCTACAGGTGTAGCTGACACCCTCTTCCCCATGCAGTTACCTGTGCTAGTGCTTTGTATCCAGTGGTTCCCACAACCCTTCAGTAGGGACGATTAGCATCCTTTGGCCTCTTCAGCTGCACCTTCAGCCTCTTCATGCCAATCTGGAATCCATTCATGGCCTGGATAGCAGCTTGGGCACTGGCAGGATTGTCAAAACTCACAAAACCTGTCAAAACATGAGGCAAGGCAGGGGACTTAATGAGCTGAAGGGTGCCAAGGCACGTACATGCAACGACCACTGAGAATGAACATGGGGAGGGGGGTGAGGGCGCTGAGAGGGGGGAAGTGAGCAGGTAGGAGGGTGGGCAGGTGGGCAGGAGAGTGAGGAGAGGATGGTTGCCAATGTGGGACAAAGGATAGGAGGGGTTGTTACAGATCAGTGTCCCAGGACACAGTGTCTGGTCTGAGTGCCAGTCTGAACACTAGGCTGTGTGGAGCACAGGGATCCAAATGTTGGTGTCACAAGATTTGGGTCACATTTGAGCTGGGAGTCAGCAGATGTAATGCATGGTCTCAAGGCACTCTGTCTTCCTCTATCTCCCTCCATTGTGACTGGCGTAAACCTCTAGATCCTCCTTAACTTGCCAGCATAACCTTTTCTTTGCCTCCTAACACTAATGATGAGGGGAACCTGACACACCTACTGCTACTTCCTTATTATGGAAATATGAGTAAAATGTGAATTTAATATATTCTTCATTATCGTATTAATCAGCATGAATGGTTTGATTGTTGGCCAGCCAAGCAATATAAAGAGCTTTAATCACTGGCGATTTCTGCAAACTCCATGTTACTGTGCAGTTGAGAGATGAACACAAGTGCTTTCCTAACATGGTTTCCCTGTGGAATTTTGTATGTTGCCAGCAAATCTCCCAATCAACCATGGAGCACATCCAGCACTAGAAACAGATATAGTGACTGAATATTGTATCTGTGGGTCACCTAAGACATTCTTTGTCTTGATTTGCTGTCTAACAGTCTGATGAAATACTATAGGTCAACCACACAGGATGCAATGCATCTAATGCATTCAGCTTTGGGGAGAGCTTTTGGTGTAGCTTTAAATTCTTTTTCTAATATTTTAAATTTTTTTTCTTACATTAGATCCAAAAAAAGGCCTCACTTTCCCAGGCAGTATATGGCTGTAGCTGGAGCGACCCTGGGTCTGAGATATTAGTGAGGCAGGGGGCCATCACATTGTACAAGCATTGCTTCTGCTACTTTTGCCAGAAATGTCCCTGTGTGCCAACAACATTTCTGAGCACAGACCTTAGGTGAGACTAGCCTGGACCAGCCTGCTCTCCAGACAAAGCCATCTGTTTGCCCACCCCTGCAAGGCTCTGGCAGCACAATCAATCCTAGGAGCCTGGTGTTGCTCAACAGACAGGCTGAAACGAAGAGACGGTTTTTGCAAGCCCCTCAAAAAGCTAATGCTGAGTGTTTGCTGCCAGGTATACACCTGCTCCTGACAGCAGCACCAGGCCTGGCTTACAGCCTGGGGCTGTGCTGTGGATTCATTCAGCAGCCCCTCCTCCCTGGTCTGGCTCCTCCTCAGAAGCCAGGCTCACAGGTGACACAGGGCGTCTCACATCTGAAAAAGACACAGAGCCGTGCATGCAAAGGCACCTTCTCACTCCTGCCTTAAACTGTGCTCCCTGACCTTGGCTAATAGTGTAACTTCATGACAGGTCATGCAACCTATGGTCTTAGTCTCTCAAAGTGAGACAACAGGTTTACTGAGTATGGCACGTGGGGTCTTAAAAGGGAGGCCCATGGAATAAATAGGGAACCTTCTTTGTCCTCTGCTCTTGAAGCCAAGGCTCCAAGTAAATTGGCTGTCCACACAGTTTTCCTGCCAACCCCCTGGATGAGGAGGTACCAACACTGCAGCTCTGAAGATGAACAGAGAAAAAGTACTCTCAAGCCCCACAGCAATCATCAATTTCTAGGGAGAAAACTGGAGAGCTATAGTGAGTAATGAGCTGTGGTTTTATTCAATAGCAATGGATCTGCTCTTGCCATCACTTTTTAGGCAGTAAGTGCCTGATGATGTTACCAGTTTACATTTGACTACTTGAGTAATCTATCAACAAAGTCCTATGATTCACTCTCAGCAAAGGAATGAACTAAACACTTCCTGGTTTCACCCAAATACGTTCAGACTTAAAATACTTCTGGAAACTCCCTTGGGGATGCCTTACTTGAGCTTCAACCTTAAATATGTTGTCTATATACCTCATATCCTTGAATATAGGATGTAACCCAACCCAGTGAAACCCATTTCTTTTTAAAAATCACATCTGCTTTGCTGATATTCCTGGCCAACACACATCAGTTACATCTACAACAGTAGACTAAAGCTGTTCCAGGGAAGTTCGGAGAAACTGGAACCTAATAATCTGTAGTGCTGAGGGTTTTTTTGACTTGTGTTTAACATCAAACAATTCCTGGACAAAGCCTGAGTTTTAGCACAGAAGACAGGCTGTGTTCAGTGGTTAACTTGGATGTGTCCACGATGTTCTGGAAAGTGAGAGAATTTAATAATTTGGGTGTAGGCCATTTTGTGCCAGCTGTCCCCAGTGCTAGGGAGAAGTGCCAGGTATGTTTACTTTGGTGATATACACACAGCAATCCAATATCAAAGCTGAGTTGGCTGCAGCTGGATGGCTGCTTAGCTCATGTCTTTAGAGAGCATACCTTGCCTGGGAACTTTGATTTCTACTCTTGCAACAGGTCCTCTTGGGATGTCCCTCATACTGCCTACATGTGCACATCTAGATTGTGCCTGCATGTCCATCCATTTGGGAACAAGACACCTTAGGACCCTACAGTAATCAGTGGAGGTCCAGCCAATGCAGTCAGTGGCATGTAGGGCAGGATTTCTCTCTTTTAGCAGGACACCCTTAGCTGTGCTCGAATGAATCACTGGTCAGGGAGCAGTGCTGGCTGCAGTGAAGGCAGCAAGGAACTCCACTGCAGGAGGAATCAAGGAACCTCCTCTGCAGGATCTACCTGGTTCTATAGTGAGGAGTGACATCTCAAGGTAAAATGTTAACTGTCTAATGCCTGGGTGGGTCACTCCCCAAAGTGATGTTAATTGCTGAATCAAACCCCTCCAGAAATGCTGCTCACTATGACAGAAGATTATTATTTCTCTACTTTTGCCAAGACTAGGCCTTCGAGGGACGATAAGCCCTTGTGCTGGGGTGCTAATATAGTTGTACCTCTGCAAGAACCTTGCTGTGAGATAAGCTCACAAAGATATACCAGTTTTTATCATCACTTTGCTTTTGAGATGGAATTCTAAGCCCATTTCCTCATTTTGTGCAAAGCTGTAAATAATACAGCATTTTAACAAATGGGACTAATAAGAGAGATCAGAAGTGCATTTGCTCACTATATTTCATTTAGACCAGATAATGAAGCTGGGAGTTGTACTGATTCCGGTATTAGTTGCCTACAGATTTGGACCAGATTTTTTCCTCCTTAGTTGTTCTGGTATTCACTAATGCAATATAAAAATCTCCTCTAGCTGGATGCTGAGGGTAGAGGAACTGGGATTTGAAAGCTGGGGAAAGAGATGAGCAAATGCCAATAACTGTGTATTTTCTTTGTGATCATATTCTAGGGACAGAGCAGCTAATTACTCTAGCTGCATTTCACTGTTTTTTGTTTTCAGGGGCCTTGATATGCTCAGAAGTTGCTGGTGCATCCAGGTCTCCCCCTTTCCTGATATTTATGTGTAGCTGTATTTCATATTGTTGAAGGTATTTGGGTGAACTCCAAAGAGAAGAAAAGCTATGGCTTATCCTGAGATTTGAGACTTTGCAGTGGATAAGGGATAGGCAGATAGACAGGCATGTTGGGCTAACAACAGCATATTCCTTTCTCTTCCCAGGTCAAATACCTACTGGCAGATTTGACTATTTTTGTTGTTGTTACATGCAGTATTGGCAGTTAAACATCTCTGTTTCCCCTTGTTTGTGTCAGCAGGATTCATGGTACTATGACAGATTTGAACATGTATGACTAAGAACAGAATGTATGTACTGGGAAAATAACTTAAACACTCAGTTGCTAAATGGCTTTAGTATTTGAGCCCATGGGCTCAAAACATGATGGCAGTATTGCAGTTGCTGTCTGTGTTTTGAACATCACCCCTGCGTTGTCATCTACACGTTTGAAGGACGAAAGAGAAAGGGAGAGGTTAAAAAGCTTGAAGCACTTTCTGTGCATCAGTTAATTAATAATCAGAGAAATATATGTTCTGGTCTTAAGACAGTTGGTAGGAGGACAGCATTTTGTGATAAATCTACTTTATGGGGGGGATATTGGTGGGTTTTTTCTTTTTTCTGTTTTTTCCCACCCCAGGGATTATGTAAAAATGCTGTTCTAATAAATGATTTATCAAAAGCAGCAGAGAATGGCAAAAGCTGCTAGGACAGCAACAGAGGGCATCTAATCTTTCTGATTCTGCACAGCATCTTCCAGGAGAGGTACTGTTGGAGCCCACTACTTCTTCTGGCCTGTTCTTTTCCTACAGGACTCTATTAACTATTAGTAGGCAGAAACTGGGGTACAATTTTGGAATTGCTTTATTTTCTCCCCCTTTCTTCCAGAGAAAGTTCTTGTGGTGTGATGTGGGGAGGGAGCTTTGTGCCTTTCTCATTACATGATCAGCATGATCACCAATGGCTTTATGTAACAGATATTACCTAAGGGCTGTTTTTCTGTTTTACTCAGCCAGGATGATAAAGAAGGGAATTCACAGTCTATGTCAGAGTACATCTGAAGACTGTTTTGTAACTGTAAACTTTTTGTTTATGGTCTATGTTTTCTCTGCATGTCCATGAATTAGTTTGAGCACTAAGAGCAATCCTGAATGAGCACATAGTTATGTTTCCATGGATCCTTAATTGGTCCTTCTGAGTTTTCTGTTTTGCTTTGCATCCAGCAAGAAGAATTAGTGGTAAATGTGCAAAACAGCCTTTTGATGATCTGTTACCAGGCTGGAATAACATATTGTCTCTCTCGGGCTGGAGCTCTCCTCTGGATGGAGCCCAGTGTGTGGTAACTATGCTGAACTTCCCTTAAATCAGTCAAGACCACAAATGAGGTCCAGATGCAAGCTTTTCATCCAGACTCCTGAACTGGGGGCAGATGATCCTACAGCAGGTCCACTCATGTAACTAGGTTGCCTTCAGGCAATGGGAAGGAAAAGAGGGACCTCAAAGAAATGAATAATAAACTTGTCTTAAAACTAAGAATAATATTTTTACCTATGTCCAGATACTCGCTGCCATCTCAGAGATATACTTTGCAAGAGATTGCAACAGAAGCAAGTAGAAATTGCTGCTTATTAGCTCTTTCTAGGCCAGACTTTTCTTACTACTTCTGGCCATCAGAATATTTGTCTGACTGCCATGAAGGATCTTTCCTGGTACTTCTTGTTCCTTCAGTTATGAAAGCCACTGGCTAAGGAGAGCATTTCTGAACTTTTTCCTTTTGACATTCAACCCATATTCATTTTACTAGAGGGAAATGAGAGTAACAGAGAGCAAGGATCTGCTGCTCAGCCTCTGGGAGAGAAAGAGAAGAAATGCCATGCACTTGGCCTAGGCACTAGCAAAGGAGGAGTCCATGCCTCTTGCTTCCCTTGTTTCCAAAGTGCTTCCACCCAGGCTATGAGAAGGTAGCTTGGCCAGACTGGAACCACAGAATCATAGAATATCCTGAGCTGGAAGGGACCCACAAGGATCATGGAGTCCAACTCTGAGCCTTACATAGGACAGCCCCAAGAGCCACGCCATGTGTCTGAGAATACTGACATGGAAGGACCTGCAGAAAGTACTAGTAATTGGTTAGACCTTGCTCTCCTGTCCTTCCTCCAAGAATATGAGTCAGTAATTAGGGAATTATTTATTGATACAGTTGGTTATTAATATAAATGTCCCCTCATGAGTTTCTTGCTTTTGTTACTGACCAGTGAAAGGTGAGATCTAGGGAGGCATTTTTTGCTGTGAAGGCAGCAGTAAGGTGCTCACATCAAAGAAGTCTTCCTGTGGGAAGGGTGGTGTTCAGTAGCTCCTGTCCTTCTCCCCCCATCAGGACCTGCCCACCTACTGCTCAGACCTTCCTTGCTACTTCAGTCTATTTAATTCCTACGACTGCTTAGTTTCTTTTTCTCTGTGTTTATTAGTCTTATCAGAGAATGGAGGTTTTCCTTTAATTGCTTTGCAAGGTCTTTACCTTGCTGTGTTCTTTACACAATGTACTAGCTGCTGCCTTGCAATTTTTTAGTGCTGTAAAGAATTTCAGGATACAATCTGTATGTAAGTAGCTCTATAATGTATGTGTGCATTGGAAGGTATTGTATTATAGGGTGATTTATGGGTACTGGAATACTCAATAAAGGAGTGCATCTGCAGAGCAAGGGCGTAGCACTTCAGCTGTTTTCCAGTGTCTAATAGGGTTGGATGACTTTTTGGATTATTTAACCTTCCACTGCTGTTTAATCATGTCCAAGAGAGATCTGTCTACCCAGCTATCCATCCCATCCATCCATCCATTTATTTTTTTAATGTATGAACAGTCAGTAACTGACGACTGTGCTAAACAACTAGTATTAAATATTTCCCATCTGCGGGATGAGATAATTGGAAACTCAGAATATTCAAAGAATTGGCTCAGAAATCTGCTGAACCATTAATGTTCATTTTAGAAATTTATGGAATATTAGAAAACCTTTAAAATGTTCCAGGAAAAGAAAAAATCTAATAATAATTTTTAAGGGTGTAAACTAGGTGACCTGATAAACTTAGTTAAACTTTCATAAGTGTCAGAAAAATTATGAAAATTTTGATATGAGATAATATGGCAAAGAATTTAAAGATACACAATTAGTACCAATCATCATGGTTTCATGGAACATAACATCTATCAAATGAAACTGATTGCATGAAATTGCAAGTTCGGTGAATAAAGTAAGTTATCATAAAGTGTATTTAAACCTTGCTAGAGTATTTCAGACAGCACTTCCTTACAGAAAATTAAATCAGCCCAGAAATGAGACCACCAAAAAATATGGTGTCAGTTGTGACAAACAAAATTGCAGAGATTGCAGAGGTTCTGGTAGGTTCCTTCAGCAGTGTGCTGAAATCTCTGTGCTGTTCAGTTTCTCTAGCATTACTTGGAAGACATTTGAAGTAATTACTGGTAAAATTGGCCAATCATACAAAAATGGTGAAATAATGACAGAAGTAAGTGACCTGGGTCACTGCGTAGGCTGGACGCAGTTAAAGGGTGTTCATTTTAATCCAATCAAATGCAAAATTAAGTATCTGCAGGAAAAAGCAAGTGGGTCACTCATAAAAAGAGGAAATCCTCATTAGAAAACAGTGCCTCTCAAGAAGAAGATGGGTGTCATAGTAACAGCCAAATATATGAGCTCTCGGGACTGTGTTGAAATTCTCAAAGTCCCAAGACTTAGTACAGTTTTGGGATGAAGTTAACTTTTGCTGAATGTCATCTAGAAATAGCAAGGTAGCATTACATCTGAGTATGGCTCAGGAAAGATCCTTACTGGAATTCTGCATTTAGTTCTAGTGATTGCTCTACAAAACAAACTTATTCAGAAGCAGAAGAGCATTTCTAGGTCTGAAAGGGTAATGAGAGTGGCCACAGTTTATTGAAGAGAAGGTTAAACTTACTTCTGGCCATAGCCTATAAATAATACCTACTAAAACATGGGGGTTTTTTATAACAGAGGGAAAAAGAAGAGCTTGCTAATTTCTTCTAGCTGGAAGCAGGCATTTGTCAAATTTAAAATGGAAATAAGACACCAAGTCTGCATATTTTAAATGGTGAAGGTAATTAACTATTTTGGAAAACATCTTGTTTAGCAATAGGGGTGGAGCTCCTATCACATGAAGCCTTGATTAAGAGATTTTCTAAAAGGGATGCTATGACTCAAGCAGAAGGTTTTAACCTGTCAGATGAGCTGAGGCACCTGGCATATGTTATTTCAGACTTCAGTCCAAAGGATCAGAACAGTCTCTTCTGATACTGCATATCTCTCTGTCTATTGTTCATTTTGCAGTTCAGATATTTAGAGAATCAGTTCTTGCTTACTAATCTGGGATGGATTGAGGTAACAGTCATGATACAGGTAACAATTGATGTTAATGCCTTATAATAAATGGCCCCAAAGTGTGGGCTGCAGACCACTGAGAGGGCTGACTGGTACTCGTTCTTCATCTTGCTTCCAGCTGAGAGAAACTGAACAGATGGGAAGGGGAGATTAAATGAAGAGTGAAAGTAGATGGCATGATTAACTTTCTCTAAAGGTCAGAACACCCAGTGCAGAAGGTAGCTTGAAATACACAAGTATCTTCCTTATGTCGCCTTCCTGTCCTCCTGTGCACGAAACTACCTCTCCACATTGCAACAGTGTGAGCTAGAGTGTGCAGAGAAGTTGGTCCTTGGTTTTGTGCATTGCCTGTTGGATGATCTCCAGATGGAGAAATATCCAGGTAGAAGAAGCAGTGTCTTCTCTGAGGGCTATAGATGCTGACCCTGAATATGGTCATTAAGCCCGAGAAGGACTACTCCAGCTAAGAGTCTTCTTGTTCATAATCTGTGTGGTGTTTGATTGTTTTATGTAGGAAAATTGTTGTCATGACTCGTGTTGAAAGCACAAGGGTAAGACTCTAGATTAGAGCAGAATTTTGACAATTTAAACTACTGCATGGTCAGATCTGATCTGAGGGTTCAAATTCAAAGAGGAGAAATTTAGATTATATATACGAAAGAAATTCTTTACTGTGAGAGAGATGAGACTGTGGCACAGGTTGCCCAAAGAAGTTGTGGATGCCACATCCCTGGAAGTGTTCAAGGCCAGACTGGATGGGGCTGGGAGCAATCTGGTCTAGTGGAAGGGGTCCCTGCCCATGCCAGGGGACTGGAATGAGATGATCTTTAAGGTCCCTTCCAACCCAAACGATTCTATGATTATGTGATCCAAGACTTTGGCTCATGTATACATGATCAGGACTAACTTTTTCTGAAAAGATAAAAGGGAGTAAAAATTTCATATAGAAAACCACAACAGATCTCTCATCATAAGCGTGGAGTAAAGATTAAAACTTCTCTTTTTCCTGTAAACAGAGGTTTTCGAAAGGATGAGTAGTTGCTTGTCTGATGCTATGGACTGTGGTTCTACCCCTTCTTACAAGTAGGAGTTGAAGCCATCCAATGAATTGATAGAAGAAGTGAAGGATTGAGGCTTCAGCCGTTTTTCGGGGAGCACATGAATCAGATACTGGACCAGTACCTACATGTCTGCTGTGGACAAAAAACACTTTCCTCTATAAGAAACATACAGTTCCAGCCCAGGTGATGATGGTGATCTTCCTCACAAGGAATAAACAGCCAGTGATGAATCACCCATAGATGACTAAATAGTATTTGTCCTCTTTTTGAACAATGAGTAGGACTGAAGCTATTTCCTAAATGCTCTCAGAAATGGATGGAATTCTTCTTGACTTGTTTTCTGAGCCCTCCTTGAAAACATCTGATGTCATCATGTGCCAGAATAAGGTTTCTGGGGGAAATCACACGGCTGAAAAAAGCAGGAGAAATTTTGAGGATACATGTTCTTCTCCAATGTGAAACTGGAAATAAAGAATGTGTATAACATAGGTTTTACACAAGTTCTAAGCAGATGCTGATGCTCAGTTAAGGGTGCACTGAGATTTTTACTGAATCAAAATGAAGGCTGTTTTTACATTTGTTTCGTTGTTTCGTTGAAGTTTCCAATATAAACCAGATGAAAATAATTATTGAAGCTCCCACCAGCCATGTCACAATTCATTTCTCATCTAAATCTAATTTCTCTGCTCCCTGATTCTCTCTTGGATCCTGCTTCATTTGTGACTTTTTGATAGAGAAGCCACGTATGAACAAGACAACTGCTGAAATCACCAGTCATCCTTCTTGATCTATAAGAGACAAGCATCAAAAAAAGTGACCTTCTTCTTGAAAATATTTTGTAGTAGGTAAGGTAATGAAAATCCTTCCTGTACTAATCAAGAAAAAGAATCCAAAAACCAAAAAGAAAAACACCCAAACAAACCAGGAAATCCTGTCAGGAAGGTGGGCTATGAACTGTAGTAGTCACTATTTTTTTAGCAGTTCTCTCATGTCCCAGAGACCCTCTGAAATACATTCATTTCTGGTGCAGCAATGCACAGAACCTTCCCATCTTGATCTTGCTGACCATTACTTAGATAGACAACTACCCCCCCAAACTTCCCTGCTGGTTCCTGAACACCTGATACCTCATTATGAGTAGTTTGGGACAACCCAACAGAGCCAGAAAGGCCTGAAGCTTCTCTTGTGAAGCAGTCTGGAAGTTTCTGTTCAGAAGCCAGAAGTGGTGATGAACAGCTTTTGGCCATGATTGTCGAAGAAATATTTTACTTTCTATGGAGGCGACTGTGTGAAAAACAGCTAACCAAACTAAAAGTGAACTCAACAGGAAAACAAACCTCCTCATGTGCAGTGAGTCATTGGGAAAGGAAAGGAAAAGAGAAAATCTCTCAATATCTAGGCTAGGAGGTTGTGAACTGGCACTGACCTATGCTGGGTAGCAAGAGGAGAAACTAAAGAGTTGTACACATTTTAACTGGAAGATAACATCTCCAAATTCAACCAGCTATTACATTTGTGGTACTTTCACTGTCATTGTAAAACCTCCATGTTTTCAACCACTCCCAAAGGACAAGAAAATGATTGTCTGGCTTCTTTCTTCAAAAACAACAATGGGAAAGAAAAACCATTATATTATAGCAGAGATGCTGATAGATTCCTGTGGATCTGCCAGCAGAATGTTCACCATTAATGGCCTTCAAAGGCCTGAATCTCAGAGACCTCAGTGAAGAACAGTCTGCAGTTCCTCAGAAGAATTCCATTCAGTCTGTGGGACCTGAATCACAACACAGATTTACTAAATCCTGATCTACTGCTGGCTCTGGGGCCTCTGCCCAGCGATCCATCTGAGCTCTTGATCCAACTGAGCTCTCGATCCACCCTTGGGTAGAAGACTGGAAAATAAGATTGTGTTTTAATTTCTGAAATAAGAGGAGTAGAAATATATCTTGAAAACATACTTTTGAAAATGCCTTGGAACAGAAAAATTAAAGACCTGAGAAAAGCATGATGTGTATTGATAGTTTATAGAGGGACCTTAATTTGAAGGGATAGGGTAAAAATATGAGCCACCCCTAAAAAAAAAAAGCATCCTTTGCATCAAATTCAAAAACCCAGTAGCAAAAAATTCTCTCATTAGAATTTAAAAAAAAACCCTAGTAAAACAATAATTCTTCTGAAACCTGTTGACCAGCCATGTCAGAAGGTGCACGAAGAACTGGGTAAAGGCTTTACAATTACTGAAGACCCTTCTAGAGAATGATTTAAAGGGTCTGTAGAGACCTATCATTAGAAGAATCATTTAATTTCACCTTTGAATGGTCAGAACACAATCAGATTTTTAGGTCATGTTGTCCAAAAGGAAGAAAATCTGTTTCCTGTCAGAGTTCACAGAGCGTCTGGACGATGCTCTTAACCATATGAATTGGTTTTTAGTAGCTCTGGGAGGAGCAGGGGCTTGGACTCTGTGATCTTTATGGGTCCCTTCCAACTTGAGATATGATTCACAGAGGTGCATGGTGGGAGAATGACAGATGGGGGACATAAATTGAAACAGCAGAGGTTCACACTGAATACAAGGAAAAGCTCTCCACCTTGAAGGCCAGCAAGCATTGGAGCAGGTTGCTAAAATTCAAACAATTGTTCAGCAATTTTAATTGTTTTCAATAACTTATGTCTGCAAGTTTTTATATTTGTTATTGAATAAATGTATGTGTAGTACATGTATAATGTAAATACCTATGCATATCTTATATATATATATATATATATATAATGTAAATACTTATATATGTGTGACATGAAAGATCAACACTGGGGAGAGCAGAGTTGATGCCGAATTGTTTTTGGGGATTTGATATAGATGAAACGAGAAATGGTTAAGAATGATACACCTGTTTTTATGGGGATTTGCAAGTTGTTACCCTGATGACAGCTTTTGAATATGTCAATATATACTATTGGAAGATGCTAATCTTATCTGGGGATTTTTTGAATTAGGGTTACTAACTTGCAAAGGGAAGATATCACATGCAACCATAAATTGAAACAACGATAAGGTTGCAAAATGAAGTACTCGATTTAGAAATGCAAGAAATTATGTTACCTATAAAATTTTAATTCTGTATTGCTTTGTATATGCATAAAGGCATTGCTTCTAACCACACATTTCTGTATTTTTCTCTTTCATGGCATCCTTGTTTTAATTACTGTCGAGAATGAATAACATAACAGGGCAAGGAAAATGGCAATGTATCAGAGTTGTTATTGTAAGTGTTGGAATTTAGACAGTAAATAAGGCAGGGAAAGGATGGTTTTGTAGTTGTACAACCAGATGTTGCATTGGAAAACTGGAATTTGTCCCTATTTCTGCCATGACATCCCAGTTATGTTATCATATATCACAGAATTCCTTTAGTAAGATCTCTAGGCTGTTTTTTACTATTAAATAAAATAGAGCAGGTTCTGAGTGCCAGTGATACACCATGGCTAGAATCTATGTCATTAAACTCTCTTATCTCTCAGCAGTGGGTGTTCCTGTTCCTTGTCATTGCTGAGTCATGCCCAAGGAAGGTCCAGCTGTGGCTTAACTGTCATGGCCCACCCAAACTGAGACAGTGGCACACAAAAGTTAAAAATATATGTAAAATTGTGGCAGAGTGTTTTTTTGCAGATGTGTGAAGCCTCTTTAGTTTTCAGTGAAGTTGAAGATTTACTGGGTTTTCCTCTTTGCTTGGTGCATGACCTGAGATTTCACTGGCAGAAAGGCTGCTGCCTATACCTGCATCTGAAGCAGACAAAAACACAGCATGCTCTGCATTATGCTAAATTCTTAGACAAAGCAGGTAAACAGACCAATGAGGCTTGTGGCAACTCAGATTAGGAATCCAAGATCAATAAATTGTGTTGGATCTTCCTCTGCCTCATCATCCCCGTGGTGAAATGAGGACATCATGAGCACCAGCAAAATGCTGTTACTTAGCTCTGTGAACCTCTCAAATGCTCTGCTGGGAAGGGTCATAGGAAAACAGATGAGGAAATAAAAATAAATTATTATTCATGGTAGAGTTTGAACATCTTGTCAAAGGAAGGCTTGGGGCCAAGCATGAAAATGTGAGGATCTATTGAACAGCTGACCAGTTGCTAACTAGACAACAGACTTCAAGATGGTGAAGAGCAGACCTGTGCAGTGGATGAGACAGAATGGGTGGATATAAAGAAGTTGAAGATAAATATATGGGGGGATGGATGGCTGCATGGACTGACAGATACTCATCCATTCTACAGCTTGAATTTTTCCTTGCATCAGAGATCTTGGGAGAACAAAAAATAAACCCAGATGCCATGGGTTGACAAAATGGTCTAGCGAGTCTGCAGTCCCACAAGAGTAGGATGTGTTAAGTCTGCACTCTGCAAATCCATCACTTCGAGTTCAGATATGGGCCTGCCCATTGGAGGGGTCATTATTCTGACTTCTGAACAGAAACTTCTGACTGGAACAAACGTAGCACTAAAACTCCTCCTCTGGTGTTAACTCTTAACTCTGGTTATTTCTGTTAGTCAGATAGTGACCAGTTCCCTTTTGAATGTCACTAAAGGAGTAGCCACAATGACCCTGAAGTAATGAGTTACTCCATCTAATTACCCCAGGAGAAAGAAGATTGAAAATGATGGTGTAAGTGTGCATGTGAGTAGGTATGTACACACATACCCGCAACTTAAAAAAAAAAATCTGGGTAGACTTTATCACTTGTGGGGAGAGATGGATAGAATAGTGATAGACACAGATGGACACCCAGATAAATAGAAGATAGATTCTGCTAACATATTCTTGTCTAATAAATTGTTGAGCTACAAAAGAAAGCAGAAGTCCCTGTGTACAATGTATAGATTTTCTTTAATGTGAGTTATTGGGAAAAGACAGAGCTGTCCCTTTAACTGGAGAGCTGCAAACAGCTGTTCCTTACGCATACATGCTTGCTTGGTCTGAAAGTTTTGGTAAGTCAGTGCATAACTGACAGTTAGATTTATCTCCCCAATAAGCAATCAACATTATAATAAAGGAAAAATGCTTTCAGTGCACCTTTGAGAGTGCATCAGAAATTAATCTAAACATCAAATTAATTATAGTTTGTAAATGAATAGTGGCTCACAGCCCTAATACTTCTCCCGCTCCTCCTCCTCCCCCTAAAGCCTCCCCCAACCAACTGCAATGGCTGGAGGTGCTGTACAGAGAGTTTGATGAACAGCTCCTTCTCTTTCTTATTCACACAACTCTTTTCTTATCAGCTGGAAGAGTTCCATCCTTCCTCTGCAGACCTGAAATCTCAGAGCCTGGCTGCTTTGGAATATACTAGCAAATATTAAACTTCTATGTCTCCTGCCCCTTCTCTTGGAGAGCTCAAAACATCCCTCTGGGGGTGTCCTCCTGGCCTTGGATTAGTTTCCAGCTGAGCTGGACACATCTTATGAATCCTTCCTTGGCTCTGGCTGTGGCAGGTCCTTCAGAGTGGAGAGGACCACAACAAACCAGTGCTGATCTGAACTGAAATACACCAGCGGTCAGACATGCTTAATGTGACTGGAAAATCAGTTCTGTTTCATCTCAGCTCTGGCACTCAAACGAGCAGCTTCTTCCACTGCTCTTTGAGCTTTGATCTGTAGGCTGTAGCCATATGGGAATGACAAACAGATTTTCCAGCGCCCTGAAACAAAATATATTGTCACTAGATCATGTAAAATAGAGGACAGAGCCCAATTCTAAGGGCTACAGGGAGAAAGGATCAGGTAGAGACTTAGGAAATTTGAAATCATGTTAATAGTAAAAAGAAAAATAAAATCAAACTTAATCATAGTACTGATAACAGCAACGAACAGAGCTACATGCCTCAAGTCCTTTCTAATAATGCATTTGTTTGATGAGAATTTCCAGTTTACCAAAAGAAGAATCAGAAAAGAAGTCCCAAAAATCCTTGGTCTGATAAATAACTCTCCTCATCCATGAATCCTAAAGCCTGTGCAAAGGAATCAGTGTACTGCTCCAAGAAGTGGAGCCCAAGCCTAACAGCTAGGTTGACCCATGATCACCCATATGGGCTATGAACATGCAACTGGAATTTCTTTTCTTTACAACACCTTACTTCTGCACCTGCTCATTTCCCTGGATGAACCCAAGGAGAATTGTCGCCCTTTTTTTTAAATACTTTTTTTTATTAAATGAGAAACTGCCATATTTGGCAGGGCATACTGGAGGCACATTGTCAGCAGGTGCTGAACAATATTTTCCTAATGTACCTCAGGGTCCCTTGTTCCACTCCTATGTCTTGTGGAGTGCTGCCAATGCACTTTAGACCTAATATGCAATGCCCCTGGTCCCAGGGCCCTGTAAAGCTTTGCCAGTGTCCTATTCTCTTGACACATCTTTCCTCTTTTTATTTCAGCTTGCAGATTGAAACTCTGTAGATGATCACGACCTGCCTGCTGCCTTGCATCTCCCACTCCGCCGTTTTTGCCACCACACTGCAGCATTTACCTGCCACAGCATGTTTTTAATAACAGGATACAAGCTCTACCCATCCCTCAGCCCTTCTCCCAAGCGTCACCCCCTCCTGTGTTCAGTTCTCATTCCTCACTGCTTTTCTCACTCTTAATCTCTCTCCTTTGTCTCCCCAGTTTCTTTTCATAAGTGAGGAGGAGTTTAGTAGGGAATAGAATTATTTAACAGCAAACTTAATTAACTATTATGACCCTCATCAAGTGACGTTATTTTCTCTATTTTGGCATCTTCAGAGAAGACTGGATGTTTTTCCAAGTGAGGTGGCCCATTAGCAACTTTCAAATGCAATCCCTGCAGGAACCTGGAATGAAACTCAATGTTCATGTTGTACTAGGAGTCAAACAAGATATTTCCTTTAGAAAGACCTTGCAGTTTGTAAGCTAGAATGCTCCTTGTTTTATTTAATGTGGGACATTTCAGCAAGGGGTGGGACATTTTGCCAATGTGAAAGTGCATCTGGAATGTGCAGAAAAGGAGAAAAACATATGCCACTTGTGGTTGCTTTCACCTGGGTGTCAGAGCACGTCAAGCTCAGTGGAGGGAAACCACAGCGTCTCTCTGGGAATAAGACAGGTTGTTCACAGCCTTCCAGAGTCACTGTCCCATGGGGAGAAACTGAGGCTGCTACACCAATGGGTATGAAGAACAGGCACATGCCAAGGAGACATGTAGGGGACAAAGCAAGGAAATGGAGCAGAATTGGCCTGACAGTGTCTGCTGCTCCATGCTGTGCAAAAAGTTGGCAGATCCAGGTGCTTATTGCTCTCAGAAAGAGGTGACTGGAGCAAACCAAGTGTTCCAGTAAAGCAATTCCTCCAGCTTTAATTTATCTACATCTTATTTGACACTTTGGTATAACCATTTGACCTCTGCTTCTCCATCCATGTTCTCGTTTTTCTAATTTCTGACATGTCTTCCTAATTAATACTGCCCAAACCTGTCTTGCTCGCTCTCTTCTCTGTTAAAACATTTTTTTAGAATATGTCTGTGTCTGTATTGCACTAACTTAATGTCTTCAAGGGCTTTCTTTAAATGTCTCTTATGAGACAACAGTGAGTGCTCCTGGGCTGTGTTGCAGCCATGACAGAGGTAGAGTTAGCCATGTGTGGGCAGGGTCAAAAGTTGCTCTTCTCAATTGCTTACTTGCCTCAGCAGCCTTAATAGCATTGTTTTACTGGAGTTCTCTTTCAGCCTTGTACATAAACTGTTCACATTTAAACTATCTACATAACTGAGAGGGGATTTATCACCAGAACCATTGAGACCAGCACAAAGATGTCCACGTCCTCTGACATTTAGCACACCTACACACAGAGTAACTCGCACACATGTAGCGGGAAGGTGAGAGACCCAGTGCAAACTCTGCCTTGTGCAGACACAAACTCTGGGTTCCTGTAGATCTTGACATTCAGGCTGTGCAAACTTTACCTCCGTGCAAGTCTTCCTAGACCAGCCCACTCTGAGAATGGGAGTCACCGTCTTCAAGGAGTGTCCATTTAAATGTAATTTTTCTCTGAGTGAGATGAGTCCTGCTGTGGCCCTGCCATTTCACTGGGGATTGACAGCATGGCCCAGTTGGAGAAACATGCTGGCTGCAGAAGGAGTATGTGGGCAGAGGCTACAGGGTGGGCCTTGTGTGAAGAACCAGTGAGAGAGGAGAGAGAAGGGCAGAACGTGAAGGGGTGAAGAGCTGTGAAGGTGAAATCACTAAGTCTGAATACAAGAATGGGGACAGGAGAAACCCAAGGGGATGCAGATATGGTCGGTGATGGAGGCTTAGGTCATGGGGATACACAGGGTGTTGGTGAATGGGAAGGAAAAGGATGGTCCTGCATTTGACCATGTTACAGCTGCATCAGGACAGGGACGGGAGAAAAAAAAGCCAGAGATTTGAAAAATTGCAAGAGAAAATGAAGGATTTGGGTCTAGCCTGGATGTGTGCAGCAGAAGAAAAGTCATAGGCAAAGAAGCCTCCCAGGCTAAATTACTCTTTTCAGTGAGAAGTCAGGGTTGTTTCTTAGGCAGTCTTACATGGTAGAGCAGGCAGCTCTGCTAGGGAAAACAACAGACATACTCTGAACACTTTCACATTTTGTATCTGGTATTGGTGTTTACTGTAGCTGGCATTCCTCACTGCTCCTTGTCAGCCAGGAGGCAGTGGCCTCTAAATTGGGAACGTCAAAGGCCTGCTGACCACACTATGGTTTCTTTAGCAGGCGCTAGTGGTTCTCTGCAGGCTCATGGACTCCAGAAACCAGGAGAAAGGTTTGCTTCTGATCTCATTTTCTTCCGAACACTCCTGTAGCTGCCCCAACACTATCCTGCCAGTAGTGGCAAAAAGAGATAAATTTGTGTTCAAAATGCAGGCAAGAATTCAGATCCAAATAATAAGGAAAAACTCATAGAATGGTTTGGGTTGGAAGGCACCTTTGAGTTCATCAAGTTCCAACCCCCCTGCCCTGTGCAGGGACACCTTCCACTAGGCCAGGTTGCTCCCAGCTTCATCCAACCTGGCCTTGGACACTTCCAAGGATGGGACATCCACAGCTTCTCTGGCCAGCCTGTCCCAGGGCCTTACCACCCTCACAGTCAAGAATTTGTTCTTAACAGCCAAACTGTATCCCCTCTCTTTCACTTTAAAGCCATTCCCCCTTGTCCTATCTGTACAAGCTTTTGTAAAAAGTCCATCTCAGCTCTCTTGCAGCCACTTTAAATACTGGAAGGTGCTATCGGGTTTCCCTGGAGCCTTCTCCAGGCTGAACAACCCCAATTCTCTCAGCCCATTTTCATAGGAATGGTGACCCAGCCCCCAATCATCCTTGTGGGCCTCCACAATTCTATTTTGACATGCTGCTCCACTGACTTGTTCAGTTTGTGCCAGCTGTTTACAGGTTGTTCAATAGTGAGACAAAAGCATCAAATAAAGTTTTTTCTGTTCCCATGGAAAAAAACATGGTGACATTTTTTCTCCATAGGATTTTTAAAGTTTGTCTAAAGCAGGACTTCTTGACAATTTCTCAACAACCTGGGGCTAAACTCTGTTACAGCAATTTATTTGGGATCTGCTTAGCAGATATATTTTAAAAGGTCATATAATAGTGGAATATCTTTCTGGGGCCAGACAGAATTGTCCCCCCAGGCTAGCAGTTGGAGAGCTCTAGCTGCACTAAAAAAAAGTGAAATAGAATGCAAATGCTGTGTTCTTACATGTTGAGTTTTGGGAAATGTTTAAGCAGCAAAGAAGGAATTTTCTTACTTTCAAAGTTAATAAAATCCCTTCTTTTCCTTTAGGAAAAAGTAATTTTTTTTTTTTTTTTTAATTTAAATTTATTTCCTCAACAAAAATGCCAGCTTCAGTAGACTTAGCAAAACAAATGAAAGGCCTGATTTCCTCTAACACCTTTTACATTTTTACATTGCTTTAAATCTGAAGGTCAGGAGGGTGGGAGGTTTTGAAAAGCCACGTAACCTACTTGTGATAGTTAGCTACCTGTGCTTCTGTTATTTCTATCCTTCTGGAGGTGGTGGATGTGGAGGCATAGTCAACGTATTTGCCTGAGACCAGCAGTCACAGCAGGCACTCAGCTCTATTGAAAACTAGGAGGTATCCAAAGACAACTGGGACTTGACACTTGGGACCCCAAACTGACTGGACCTGGGTATTTGTGTCTCAGAAGCTGATATAATGTGACTAAGATGAACCAGCAATCTCTTAATTCCTTCTTTTGCTTGTCTGTGTGCTTGAGTTAACACTTCCAAAGGAACACTTCCAAAAGGCACCTCCCTATTTCAGCCTTCAATATCCCACAGTTAGTTTCAGTGTTCTCTTCATCCAACAAGCTGATGTTTAGTTTCTCCCAGTAAAACTCAAGAAAAATGTCAGCTAAGTCCCCTCAGTTCCTGCTTAACTCTCAGCCTTGATCTCACAGTACCTCAGACACAGCCCCAAATCCCTGCCCAAAAATGGGGTGTGTGCCATGTCCTCATGGGGCCTTGTAGCCATGAGCCTTTGAACTGAGTGGGGATAAGGCTCATAGCTGTCCAGAAGGCATCTCCATTTGGACAACCAGGCCCATAATTCCTCTAAAAATTGGTGACAATTTCACTGCCAAAGGTCCATTTCTAATCTGTGGATCTCCTTGGAGCATCAGTTTCAGTGTCACCTAGAGCTGTGCTGGTCTGCTATATAAATATATAAATTTGTATATAAAAAGCAGATGGGTTCTGGATTCAATGGGGGTAATTCATAGTTTTGAGTTCTAATTTGAATTTGCCAACTGCCTCTGCACACCAGACTCTTTGTCCTTCATTCCTCTACTGCTGGAGAGTGCAGTAACCCAGGGACTCCTGGTGAGTGGGAGGGCTGTGTGCCTCTCGTCAGGGGTCAGGGCTCCTTCAAACAAAAGGGGAAGTAGCCTGTTCAGACCCTCTGTGGATGGGCAGGAGAAACTGTGCATAGAGAAAGGGCATAAAACTCTTGAAGTACTCTCTGACATGCACCATGGGTAGCAAGGGATGAGGTAAGAGATTTGGGAGGGGAGCTGTTCAGGAGGGAAAAGGGGAAGGCAGCATGGAAAGAAAGCATAATGTGGAGACTGAGAGTGGTTTTAAAATCAAATGAAAACTCCAGTGAGTCTTAACTCTGGAAGTTTGCCTGAGAGACAGAATCCAGATTAGCTGCAAGTAACAGGAAAAGAAAAGCAATAGTTTGTTCTGTTGCACTTCCCAGGGAGGGTCTGCAAGAGGTGCAGGATGGCAGAGAATCAAAAGTTACAGATCCCAGTGGTGGTCACATGGCTGTGAGAGATCCCCTGTCCACCAGGTGTGATGGGATCAAATGTGGCAGGGTCCCCATGCTGCCACAGTGCCAAAAGGGACCCTTAAGAGCCCCAGCTTTGCCAAAGGTGGTATCCCAGTGAGAGCCCATATATAAACCACCCCATGGCTGTTGGCTGGCTGAGCCCTCCCACTGTGGGTGCAGCTCAGGATGTCCCTGCCTGGGGCTCATGGGCAGCTCCAAGGCTCTGCTTTTTCTCTGCTCCAGCTGGGGGGGTGGAGCCAGAAGTGAGGCCAGAGCTGTGTGAACCAGGTGCAGCTTTCAAACCCAGCCTCTTAGCATGGCCTGTCAGCTGAGGCACAGGGTTACCTTGGCCCATCTGTATCTGCTGGGGTGCTGCCTCAGGTCCAGTAGGTCAGAACATGTCTGAATGTGATCTACCAAGCAGCCATCATCCCCCAGAAAACCAGGCTCTCAGCAGATGCTCAGCCCTTACCCCCTTGCAGTCTGATGCATCACAGCTGCAGGAAAGCTGCCCCCACAGCTCTGTCTTCCCTTCAACGCCAGGACCTGTTTGTCCTTTCCTTAGGTACAGAAATTCCCCTTCTGCAACATGATCCCTCTGCTGATCTCATAATTTCACCTATGCCCAGCCCCCTCCATTTTGCTCCAGGTGCTTTAGTCTTTTCTGAGCCCTCCCCAGCTCCCTTTACAAGCAGGGTATTTTCTGACCCCGGCAGTGTCTGCAGCATCTTGCTGCTGGTGAGATGCCAAACCTTGACCTCTAAGCAGCACACACAACTCTGAGCATGAGACAATCAGGAGAGAAAGAAGGAAGGGGGAAAGTATTGACAGGAGTAAATTGAGAGAAATCATAAAGCTTAAGCAGAAAGAAAGCAGTTTGAAAGGTAAAGTATTCAGAGAAAGCCCTTTCCTGGATGAATCTAATTGTTTTGTTATCTTTACCCACCAAAGCATTTACTTTGGTTTGTCGCCCGATCCACAAACACTTTCGAGGAGATGACATTACCGAAAGGCAGGAACATCTGCATCAGCTCAGCATCCCCAAACTCCTGGGGCAGATGGTAGATAAACAGGTTACAGCCCTCTGGTCCTATCAAGAGAAAAAGAAGACCCATGAATGACGAGAAATAGGGTACGAGAAAGCACATGGTGGAGATTTACTTTGGCATCTTCTCTCCCTGACTGGTCAGTGGTCACGTTAGGAAGCGGCCTGTAGACTCTCGGAGGAATGGACAAAGTAGAAGACCAGGAACTCAAAAAGTCACCTAGGGGCTATGGTAACTTCAGTAGCTTTCCCAGGACACCAGGATAAAATCTAGAGAGAGAGAGGAATGCACCAGCATGTGTGGCCATGGAAAGAACAGAATGGAGGAATACGAAAACAGAGAATGAAAGAATATGGTTCATAGATTTTATTTGTTCCTCATAATCTTATTTAGTCTGTATAGTTTTGGGTGACCCACACTATCCCTTGCCTCTTCCCAGTGTCTGCATGCAGAAGTTTCATTATCCTTCTTGAATCTGTGTGATGACAATAACATCACACAAATGATGATAATAAGCAGAAAGATATGCACAAACCCACAGGCTCATCTTGTTTTGTAGAATTTTACATTCAACCCCAGCTTGACTTGGCCTGAAGATTCCCCCAGATCTGGGCAGTTAGGCCATGTCGTCCTTTCTAGAGCATTCTGCAGGAGAGAATTTAGGTGGATTTAAGTCCAAATTAGTAGACAAGAGGGATTGGCTTTTTTGCCTCCATCTTGTACATACTCTTCCCGATTTCAGAGGATGTTTTGGAAAACATCCAGAGAGGTGTCTTTAGCTGGAATATGAAATTAAAGTAGAGACCCTCAAAAAAATATTCTGTTGAAATTGTATTTTGGGGCAGAAGAAGGCAAACCTTCCTCTTGTCTAATAGCCTAGAATATAAGTTTTCAACCTGACTTTTATTTTTATGCATGTTGTCCTTGAGCAACAGTCAAAAAGGAGCATCCAAGTGGTTTTGTTAAAAAAATTAAACATTTAAAACCTTTGCAGTGTTCAGTAGCAGAAAACTGTATAGTTTGATGAGACAGGGATTGTTTTTTTTCATTGTTTTATTTCTAAAGGTACTTCCAGCTGCTGCCCAGCTCTGCACTGACCTCGACAGGTAACTCCAGCTCTGCTTGACTCAGAGGGATTGAGATGAAGGGGATACATTGTGTGCCCTTTGCCGAAAGGGTTAGAGGTCAGAGAAAAGGAGGGTTTCCTCCTTGCCCCTAGCCCACGTGCCTACAACCCTGTGACTTGACTCAGTGAACTTTCCCCTTTTTACGTCTGGGGCACAGTGTGGAGAAGGAAAGGGTTTTTTAATACTCTCGTTTCCTTCATCAGGGCATAATTACAGTGTCATAACACAGCAAATTACAACTTTGCCTTTCCTGTTAGGGAGAGGAGTTCGTCTAGATGCTCCCACCTTTTATTACCCATTACTCATCCCCCCGGCTGGCAAGAGAAGTACGGCGAAGTCAGGATTCTGGCAGATGCCCATTTAAAGCTCATTAAAATTCCTGGGCCTCAGCATGATTGAAGTCACAGGCTCTCCACATTTCCTTTTGGATTAATGGAAAATGAAGCCCTAATGAATATTTGCTAAGCACAATTTTCCCCACTAATTTGCTAAAAGGACTGTCATGAAGGAACAGCTGATCCTTTGCATCTTGTGCATTTCCTAAAGGTCATGAGGATGGTAACAGGGTTTCTTCCAAATGGGGGGGATAGTGGTATGGTGGGATAATTAACTAATTAGGCACCCGGTCATCTGCTTAGCCAAATTACTTTTGAACCTTAGTGGCCCATAATCAGGCTCCCCTATTTCATGCCAAGCTTTTCCAGCTTCCCCCCACCTCCCGTCTGCCTCTTCTTTAGTCTTCTCACTGAGCAGCTATCATTTTTCCAATCCTTGCTGCCATCCATTTCCACACAATACAAAGTTATTGGCATAATAAGCTAGATATGAAACAGTCTGAAAGTGTTAAACAAACACTAACCCCCTTAGGTGTCTGTTAAAATTGAGAAAATTCCGCCCAGGAGCAGATCACAGTCCAGAATAACAGGGAAAAAATTCATTCCTTCATCTGAACGTGCCCCAGAGCACTTCTGCTGTGGGATTTGAGATCCACATTATAATAAAATGGGTAAAATTTTGGCTTTGCTGCAGCTGGTGGCAAAATTCCCACTGACATCACCAGAGCCAGCAGTTTGCACAGTAAAACTGGCCAATTCTTTCAAAAATACCAGCTGCATTTCCTGCGGTCTTGGATGTGTTGTGCATGAGTAGGGATTCTGCCTGTGTGTGCTGAGAAACACCTACCAAGGCATAAGGCAGACCAGGAGGCACACAACTTTAACTACACCACCTTTAGCCTGAGCTCAAGGAGAGAACAGCCCTTAGCTCACCTTGAAATCAACTTTTCCTCACATGACTTAGAGAACAAGAGGAAGAGACCAGGGAGGGTGTGAAAAAGCAGGGACCATTCTAAAAGACCATCTTAGCTCTAAAATGTGCCTGGGAAACCTGTGCTGTGGCTTCCCCTACTGACCAAGACATTCAAGGTTGAGCTCACTGTCTTCAACTACAGAGGGGCTTTTCCTAATTTCCAATGCTGAAAACTTCACTTGCTTCTGAGAAAAAAACCCAAAGATTTGTAGCTGATTTGTTTGCCACCCTCACGTATGAAATTTCTGCCTTTAGAATTTAAGAAGTGATTTTTTGTTAAATCTGTCTGTAAGTTACCTGTCACAGTCAGAGCCCTTGGTAAAGAACTCACAAAACAAGATTTGTCTGCTTCATCCCTCCAAGCTTTTTTTGAATATGTTTTAGCCTGATTTATGTTAATTTGAGCACTCCATAAAAGGCTGTGTGTTTGTGTGTATGGCTGTAGGTACATTTTTAAGAAACCACAGACCAGATCATAAGGAAGAAATTCTTTACTATGAAGATGGTGAGGCTCTGCAACAGGTTACCCAGGGAAGTTGTGGATGCCCCATCCCTGGTAGTGGTCAAGGCCAGGGAAGATGGAGCTCTGAGCAACTTGATCTAGTGGAAGGTGTTCCGGTCCATGGCAGGGGGTTGGAATTAGAGGGTCTTAAATGTCCCTTCTAACCCAAACAATTTTGTGATCCCTTTTGTTGTCCATCTGAGAATGCTTTAAAGATCTTACTTCTCAGTGCACAAATGCAATGAGTTCTAAGGGGCTTGCTCAGGATACTGGAACAACAGAAAAACCACAGCTGGTATGGAAAAACCCTAATGACGAGTATAACTCTCTTTTTGGAGAAAAAGTTCTCGTTTTGGACAGAGTTAATGGATTATTGGATATCATTATGTTTGGCAATTCAGGGCTGAATACAATAATAAAATTATTTACGACAGGCTTTACTTTTGTTTTCAAAAGGGCTGTAGTGTAGCTTGAAGTCTAACCCCCATGATACATCTTCAGAAAAAATGAAGTTTCATTTCAACACTGATGTCTGCCATGGCTCTTGGTTTTATGACATGTATACATTTTATGACGTATATATATTTCTGTTTATTTATACACAAGTAGAACAGTTAGCCTTGATTTGGAAAAAAAAAGCAAGAAAAGCCTTAAGGACTGCACAGTTTATGGATAACCTGAAGATTACAGGCAAACAGGATGATGGAAAAACCTGTGACTGAGGGCACAGAACCACATAGTGGGTTCAGCTTGGCTGGACCTGAGCTGAGCCATTGATGAGCCATTGCTCTGCCCATGCTCCTCACACTTGAGCTCATTGTCAGTTTTTTAGCAGACCCAGCCTCTCCCTGCATGCCCACCTTCAACTCCATATCCTGTTCTGACATCAGCTATCCATCATTGTATCCCAGCATGGGGAGACAATGTCATGAGGAAAGGCTATGATGAAGCTTGTTTTCCAGCAGTAATTAAAACTGGGCTAACCCATGAGGTTGTAGGAAGTCAGGCTGCAGCACTTTGGCTAACTGCACACCTCACCTCTACAGCAAGCACTCAGAGGATGGAATTTCATTGCCTCTTCTGCTTGCCCAGAATGTTTGAGCACAGCACAGATAAGAGTGGCAAACTTGTACCAAGAAGTTGTACTTCCTAGTTTCAGGAATTACATCAAGATGAGTAATACCATACAGACCTAAAATTACCTCCAAGTTTTGTGTGGTTGACATGGCCTGAATCAAGATTTTATCTTAAGCTTTGATAGTTTTGGATCAGTTCCACCCTATGTGCCCTGTCAGCTGCCGACAGCCTCAGTGCTCATGTGGAAGTAATGACTCATCTCTACAGGAATGCTGCAGCAACAAAACATCCCCGGGCTTGTTATCCAACTGGGATCCAGGAGTGGAGAGCTAAGATTGTCATTAACAATGTGATCACTGGTGTTATTGTGGTGGTAGGGCTGGTTCACTAACGAATCAATGTTTGTGCACATCCTTGCAAACCCAAAATAATCTTCTCAGCACTGAGCATTATTATTGAGCTCCCTCTCGCTGTGTTTTCCTGTTAAAGGTTAGAGATGTTTAAAGGTCTTGACCCTCTGCTAAAGGGGAGTGTTGTGCTTCAGAGAGTATTCCTCTAGCAAGAAGCAGAGAAAGACACAGCCTCTCAGCACTGCAGGAAAATGAGGAACAATGGGAATGGCAACCTGCACTGGACTGGTGGTTCAGCTCGTATTGCTGTCCCCCAGCCATCCTCATTCTCAATGCCAGCTGCTTCTAGGAAGGAGCAGAGTTATAACTTGTCCACTGGGTGACACTCCTAACCCACAGAGACACACCATGCCTTGTGAACACAGGGGTCTACAGGCAGAGGGTCTTCGAAGCACTCACCACAGCTTCCCCCTGCTTCTGGTGGTTCGTGGCACAGTGCTTTGCTGAGCAATGATCTGCTCGCCATTTTGTCCTGTGCTTAATCTAGCCCCAGTAAGTAATAAAAAGCAAAGTCCTTCAGCATGGGGGAAACATCTCTGTAATGATACGATAGGTCTGTGCATCTGTTCTCACAGCAGGGACATGTACTAGAGCTAATCAGGAGCTGGAAGTTGTGTTCCCCAGGAAATTCTGACATAGGAAAAAATTAATTCCAAATTAGATGAAAATGACGACATTTCTAATTTTCTTATAAAATGAGATTTCTCCCCCAAAGTAGTTTTAGATCATCAGAATGTTTTACTTTGATGGTGTAATCTAGATTCATTTCATTCTGACTCTTACAGTGTATTAAAATATTAAATGCAATTACATACATATAATAACACATATAATATAGAATATGTCTGAATTAGTGATCTAATAGAGGATAAAATTTAAAATGTAACTATTTAAAATGAGAGTTGCTAAGCTGGAGCACCTGACTTTAATGTCTCACTCAGGCAAGCATACCCCTCCTTCTTGTCAAAAGGCAGCAGTGGACTCCTTGGAGGACAACTGGAATGGAACCACTCAAGTGGGTTCCCTCTGAGGATTCCACTGCTCCCCACTGACTGTAAAGGAAATATTACATGGCACAGTTTTCTCCCAAGGCATTTACATGCAAAATGGCAGATTCACCTCTCCTTACTCTTCATGTCTTCCGTGAAGCCATCGAGTCCTGTGGAGTAGATTACCCAGGCAACTCTCACAGTCATTGCAAAGAAATAGGAACTTTAACTACATGTTTTTTCTCATCCTGATATAGGGATTGTGCTCTACAAGTTCTGATTGATGTTTCCAGATTATCGGTGGAGGCGGAAAGGCTGAAAGGACTAGATCAGCTACTCTAAATAGCAAGTCCTGGTTCTCCAAACAGCAGGTGTCTGAAATGATATTACTGGCTTTTAATGAAGGGCCACTAGTGCTTTGTTTCCTGTAAAGCTCTTTATTCCAATACAATTGCATTTTTATCTGCATTCTCGTTGCTTGTCTCGAACCAAGGCCCCCACTGGACACGGCTATGCTGCTGGCTGGTCCTTCCATGTCCCACGCACAGCAGCATGCTTTCCTCCCAGGGGACTGAAGAGATCTCATCAGCAGCTCCCCACATGGATGCTCCCCCACAGTACCATTGGTGGCACCATGCCACAAATGGAAATGGAGGAAAACTCGGTGGACCAGGCATTCAAAGCAATTGGGTGTTTAATGGATGCTCTAGGTGCATGAAGAGGGGAACCAACGAGATGGGGATGGCTCGCTGGGGTCACAAAGGAGGACATCACTTCTACTCACCTTCTCTCTGTTGCTGTGGGATCATGGGAGGTGGCTGTGGGAACGCTTGGCTAATCTGGCCATAAGCAGCAGGATAAGCAGCTAAATGGGAGAGAAAGGGAAAAAAAGAAAGGACAGATTTCAATGCTGGGAAGCAAGGAGCTTTCACTCCAAACCACCACACCAAGCTAGACGTGGGCTTTGCCCCTGTGTTTTGCCTCTGTGAAAGGCCATCTTGTGCAGCCTGAGGTGTGGCATAAGAGCCATGGTCGTGCTCCAGGAGGTGGCACAGGGCCCGAAGCATCCTCCCACCCTCTCTCCAGCTCCATCAGCAGTGACACCCAGGGCAGCCATGCAGTGTAAACGGGGGGCTCTGCTGAGACTGCTCCCAGCAGAGGTGTGCAACCATTCCACGTGGTGACAGGAACAGGTTCACTCACAACCTCTGCACTGAGATGCCCACGCTGACAGCTGCGCGCGGAGCACACGCACACCTTTCCCCCGCCTCATCTCTGGCACCCTGAATAACTCCCATGCTCATAAAAACAGTTCACATGTGTGTTTTCCCCTTCATGTGCCCACAGGCTGTATAGACACAGTTGCACATATACTCTCAGGTATACATTTTCTTTCATGCCTGTAGAGACTTCCTCTCTCTCACACAAACACAGTGGAAACAGTGAGCAGCAATTAAACAATTTTCCCCATCTCAGCTCCCCCACCAAGCGAACAAGGGGAGCCATTCACTACCACAGATGGTAGATGATGTGCCTTGCTGCTAAAAATACAGAGTATGGGTCGCCTGCAAGACCAGAGAGAAGAGGATAGGGGCCATGTGTGTGCAGAGGGGTTAATTAACAGCTCAAAGGGTTGAGTTGCTTCCCATCTATCAAACCTCACAAGCAATAAATGACAATAACTAAAACACCGGCAAATGAAGCCCTACATGGAGAATTAAATTAAGTTTCCAGATACAGCGCTGACACGAGATAATAGCCATTCCTCAGCGGGAACCCATGATTGCTCCAGTTACCACAGGAAATAATGACTTTGGGGTGGCAGCTTCCTCGCAACGCTGGCCATGGACACCTCGTGAGGGGAGGCTGAACACGGCAGGGTCGTGGTCTGCACCAGGTCACTTTGGCTGGTGTCAGTCCATCAACTGCAAAGGAGCTGCTCAGCACACAGGGCAGCACGAGTGGAGGCTGACCCACGGGAGCTCTGGTGAAATCTGCTGGGAAGCAGGGGGATGTCTGTGTAGCTCTTAAGCAAGGCTCAGACTAAGTGGGGCATGGCCAGTAGACACACCCTAAAAAAATGGGTGTGTGCAAGCATTCCATATCCTGCCAGGCACCAGGTGCAGTGGCTCTGCAGGGTCTGGCTGCCCATCTTCCCTCTTTGCTGCAGCACTCAGGAGACCTCCTTTAGAAAGTGGCCTCCAAAGCAGTGGCCCGATTTTGCACTTGTGCACTGTGCTAAGGCAGAGCAGACACAGTTCTGTTGATGAAGCTTCACTGAGGTGCAGGTCAGTGGGAGCCTTCCATGGGAAAGGGAGGAGGTTGCCTCGTCCGTGAGAGAAGACCCTGGCTGTCTTGATGTTTGTGCAAATTGAATCAGGGAGTCTGTGGCCCCCAGCTCGTCCCTGTATCAGTAAAAACCTCCCTTCCCTCAGCCCCCTGAGGTGTGATCAGAGGGTAATGGCTTTAGAGAAGAGAAAGGTTTATTGGGAGAAAGTGTTAATACTAACGACCTGCGTACTGCTGCACTCCAGCGTAGGCTTGCTGCAAGGGGTCTGCTGCAGTGGGGCTCTGTGCTGTGGAGACACAAGAGAGACAAGGAATTAAGGGGTTAAAACATGATAGGCACTCTCCCCTTATCTTTTATCATCAATATGTGTTATGCAAGAGACAGACCCAGGGGCTGAGGGTTGAAGAGGAGCAGCTCACTTGCCCTATGGACAGGAATGCGGAGAACCCCCCAGGATGGCTAAGAGGGTTCTGTCCCCCAGCCATCACCCTGTGAGACCTTGGAGCAGAGGACAAATAAACCTCTCTCCTCATTTCCCAAGCTTAAATTATGGATCTGCACTGATCATGCAGATTTTTGGCACTAATCAACCCCAAAGAACCCTCATCTTAAGCCAGGACTAACACTGTGCTAGGTGCTGTGCAAACTCAGATCTCAGTGACAGCTACAGTCACATGAAACTTTCAATCAGAGCAGAAAACAACAGGGGCATAGCAGGAGGAAGGAGAAGAGAACAAAGCAATGGCTCCTGTCATCCCCACATCCCTTCGAAGGACTGTGTTGCTGCCAGGCAGCCCCCAGTGAGAGAGAAGAAGCTGCATGGAGGGGAGGGGGACACCGCTTGTCTGCTCCAGGGAGGATGCTGTGAATCTCTGCATAAGGCATGCAGTCTCTTGCTGGCTTCAAAGTGTATTTTCTCTCTTTACAAGTGTGCATTCCTCCCCACTAAAACTGTTTATTTTTGTGAAACTTTGAAGTCTTGCTCAAATACAACCAAAGCTAGTTAAGAATTTTTTTTTTTTTCTTTTTCTCCTTTGGTTGATAGGGAGAAAAAAGAGAGAGAAACGTGTTGGATAAGCTCTTTCTTTATCTGCATCAATAAAAAATTTAAAGCAAAGCTTGGCTTAACCTCCAGTGCAAATGTCACCTTGGCCCTAATATTTCACTTCTTCTAATGAGTTTAATTTGTATTTATTGGGACTGCACAATTCTACATTTATGCAGTCCCTCCAACCTATTCCTTGTAGGATGATCCCTTAGGGAACTGCCACTTTCCCACATCCATCCCACCTTTTTTCCTTCTTACCCGCACAGAGGTGTGGCTGGAGGCAAGGCTTGGAGGATGCAAAGGTGGGGGCCTCTTGGAAGGAAATCTGGTGCCATACACCTATCCAAGGAAAGACACTGACTGTATGGCAAAGTGTGGGGGAGGTTGTCATACGTGAGTATTACATACCCAAGGAACACGGATAAAGTGTTTTCTTACAAATAGAAATACCAGCTTGAAACTTAACTTTAAAGATCACCATTGGTCATGATGGAAACTTGCAAGGTCTTGCACTTTTCTCCCAAAATACAAGGAGGAATGGTGAAACGACCAAATTTGAGGCGGCAAACCCAATTAGCTGGCTAAGGCTTGGAAGCTCCTGTTCATTATGGATATTACTGGATCATGTGGACTTTGAGGTTGGGGTAGTCACAGGAAGAAATAAGTGGGATTTCAGTCTTAGCTTGGAATGGTTTCCTAGCTGACTTTTGGCAAGTCCCTCAATATGTGTGTATGTGAAATGGGAAAGCACTGTCTTACTGTAAGGACTTTCATTTTTTATAAAACAGTGTGAGGAGAATACATTAAAACCTGTGGGAGGTCAGTGGCAGACAGATTAGAGACTCTATACTACATTTTCAAAGAGTAGTTGTTCCAGGAAAATAATGGAGGTAATGTTTGAAAAAGACAATTTTGTTTTTTTACTTACTACTTTCTTCTTGAAGAAGAAACCAACTAAAGTCTATTCTTTTTAACCTCTGCTTAAAACTGTTTTCCTCGAAAAACAGAATTTTGATCATATTGCTCCACAAGAAAACTGAACAGCTATGAGAAGTCGAGTTATACATCAGTTCCCTCACCCCTTTAGGAGAATGGATCATAATAACTTAGACCCTTCAAGTCCTGTCAGGTAGAAGATATCTCCTGAGAAAGGTGAGGGAACCTTTGGTGAGAGAAGCAAATCTTTATAACTATGGTTTTGCAGACTGCAGTGAAGCAGAGGATCTGCCATCTCTGCCCCAAAGGCAACTGTTCTTCTTTCATTGCACAGAATAAGAAATTGTCTCTGCTGCTCAGGAAATGCAGTTACAGTATTTAATGCCTCCCCAGATGAGGCTGATTTGGACATGATTGTTCTCCCCCTGACCTGCTGATAATTAGCAATGGCTGGCAGTTCACTGATACAGGAGAACTCGCTAAGCAGGACCTGTCTGAGTGTGGTCCTTTCCTTTATTCCCTGCCTTATCTGGGCATGTGTGGGAACTGCCCGACTGCCCAGCTATAGCTGAGTCTATCTCCTGGACACAACCATCTGGCTCACTGCAGAGCTGCTCTGCTTTTGCCACCTGTGGATATCTCACCTGCCTTTGGAACCACACTTTGACCATCAGAACTAAGATATTCTGCTTAGGAAATATATGCTGAGAATCTCCCACCTTTAAGATTAAATATTAGAACTGGGTAAATAATTCATTTAAAGTGTTTGGGATAACAGGCCATGAAATGCAGCCTTTCTGCCTTCCACACTAAAGCTTTCAGACTTCATTATTTTCCCATGTATTAATGACTTGCCACCAAGGGTAATATCTAACTGAGTGTTTCTCATGAGGTTGCCTTGTGACCCAGGTCATGCACGGGGTTTCCTCTTGGCTCACAGCACATGCAAGTGAGTGGGAAGGCTCTGCCTTGGTTTCAGCTAGCTTTTCTCCAACCTGGAAATCACTTCCTCATCGGAAAAGAATATGCTAAGTATCTGTTCTAACACACAGGGCCCTAACTGACCCAACCATCCCTGGATGCTCTTGAAGGAGAGTTGAAAGCACCTCTGAGGGGGAAGCAACTCCTGGCTTGTGGCTCTGTTTTACTTGTAGTCTCATACCCTGCCTTGGCCATTTGGGAAAAGCCAAAGTTGTGATGAGTCACAACCAGCAGGAATTTAACTTGGCACCTCTTAAAAGTGATAACCTCTGCTCATTGAAAAACTTTCCTTCCTTAGCTTGAAAACTGTGTTTACTCAGCAAATGAAGATGTGACTTCAGCAGAGTGGACGTGTCCGTGCTGGCCAACACGGCCTATGAAGATGCAGGGACACAGACTCCAGGGCTGGCTGGACACCCTGGAAGGAAGCCAAGGCATCTTGGGTAGCCATGAGCACATCTTCATGCTGCTGCTCACCCTGCCAGATGAATCAGACCTAGCGAAGGGCATAACTGCCTGTGCTCCCAGCTGTAGCACGGATGAAGCCAACAGCTGGTATTGATCCAGAAATCTCAAGACACAGATTAGACGTTTGAGGAAGTTGTGGCCATGCTGTGTTCTGTAAAGCGACAGCCCTGTTACATATTAATGACCTATCAGGAGTTCATCAAGGGCTCAGATATATGAGGAGCTCAGAATTCAGAGTCAACCTACCACAGGGGTTAGGTGCGGCTGTAGCCCACCACTTGCTAAAATTCAAAGTGATTTGCAGTTATGAGTATTTTCTGTGTCTCAGCACAAGGAGACCATCAGGTAGGGTTGCTTTGCTTCTCCATAAGATACACATAACTTCACAGGGTGGCCTTCACATAGATCATTAGTGAGAGAGTTAACCTGCCTCAGTCACCCTTTCTCCCCATCCAGCTCACCAGACTTCTTTGATACTGGAAATATTAGTTGAACACAAACATACAGGGCTGGGAAAATATGTCTGTTCCTCTGTGTGCTGTCTGTGCCAGGGTGCAAGCCCACAGTGGCACACAAGATAAATAGGTGTATAAGGTCTGGTAAGAGCTATAGATGAGAGACATGCATATCATAGAGCACCTCACAGCAGCTTTTGGACCAGCACCAGTATGTCTTTAAGTTGTATCATCATCCAAAGACCTTGTATGTGCTGACTCTGTGCAAATGTGCCTAGGGAGAACATATGAAACAGATTTCCTTGTGGCCAGACCCACGGAGGTGTCATGTCCAACACACAGACATTTCTGAGACTAAAGGTGTTGCAATGTAAATGCTGAGGATCAGCTGGTGAAGGGAAAAAAAAAGCAGAGAGGCTCCGGAGAGGCCAGAGGACAACTATCAATCACATCAGCCCCAATGAAGTCCCTGTGGCCTTGCTGCTTTCCAGGAGCTGAGGATCTGGCCTTGCCAGGGCAAACTAAAGGTGTACTGTGAAAACAGATGCTAATAGTAACTTCATTTGGCAGCTCAGGGCAAGAGCCTTATCCCTGGACATCTCCTCTATATTAATTTGATCATTTCCATATCTCCATGGGAAAAATCCTGCTCAGATACAATTGTCTCTTTGCAAGACAGTCCTGGCCAAGATGCCACAAGGTGACCATGGAAGATAACCTTCCATAAACCTGGAGACATAAAACAAGCCAATGACCTACTATATGGCCATAAATATAAATTTAACGAAGGCAGCACTTATTCATTAGGTAGAAGTCAAGAAATAACTCCCAAGTCCTTCAAAGAAAGTAGATCCGTTAATGTCACTTTCCAAATCCTCTGCCTGATGCCAAAAACTGAGGATGATTTCCCAAGTCAGCATGAAATACAAGTGCTTTAAAATTAACACCAGGAAACTTTCTTACTCCTGATATATCTCTAGATTGAAATCCGACTTTTTAAAGGGGTTTTCAGTTAGTGTTGGGCCTGACATTTAGCTTTTGTCAGAGAATGAATGGATGGAGGTGGCAGAATGAAGCACATTGTTAAAAATAAATAAAATTGGTTTAAATGATATTCTATAAAGAATTCTTCCTGAGGTGTCAGCAGCCTGACTCCAGTGTCTGTCCAAGACAAGCTGTTATACGGGTGCCCCAAGTGAAAATGGTTGTAGGGGACAGAGGGCTGGAGTCTGCTATGGTATTCAGGGGTGTAAATCAGGAGGATCTGCATAGAAGCTAGAGGGCTGGTGAAGAAAAAGGATGATAGTTACAGCCTGAGCCAGCAAAAGAGGCCTTGAAATGCCCTCAGTGGACTGTGGGACAGCCTCCTTGTCCCAGCTCAGGTAAGAGAAAGCCAAAGTGGTCTTCTCTCTGAAACCAGAGGAGCCCAGTCCTTCTGAAAGACAAAATCAAGAGCCTGGCACACTTTAGGCCCCTAAGATGCCTTGTGATTTCACTTTGGTAGAAGGAGTAATCTTACTCCTCTGTGATATTCTCTCCACTCCTTGCTTCTGATTATCTGTGCATTCTGTGACTGACATGCTCAGTTCCATCTATTTCACTCTGTTTTGCACAGATGCTTCCTATATAGGTCTGAAGCAGCATGTTATGAACTGGATCCTCAGCTTTGTGCTCTGCCCCAGCTCTTTATTCCTCTCACTGTCCTGGAGGTATCCCACACCTCTCTCAGGAGCTGCAGCTTGGCCACTATCCCCTTTGGGAAGGTGGATGGGGGAGGAGGGCGATCAAAGCGAGGCAGTGCTGTTCAGTCAGTATGGGGGGGATAATAACATAATGATAGGAAAGAAAATCTATGTGAAGGCCAGGATTAAAATAAATAAATAACTGAGTGGGAGGGCTCTATTCACCTTCTCCTTAAATCCAATTTAAATCACTCTCTACAGCCCTAATCTATATCCATAATTATATCATTTCGTACAACAAGCTTGTGAGAGGTCTTAAGAAATTTATGTAGATTAAAATTCATGGGTGCCATAGTACAGATTCCATATTATTAAGATTGATTAGGACAGCTGATGCTGTGATTAAAGAAGCCAGCGCTTACTGTTGTAATTAATTAGGTATTCAGACACAACAATAACTGCAATAACAGAAAGAATGTGCTGATCTGGCAGAAAACAGAGGCTGATCCTGTGTTTTATAGTCTCGTTTTGCCATTTAGGGGTGGACACCACTCAGTTAAAGACATGCTGTCCCTCTGTCTCTTCCCCTACACATCAAAAGAGCAAAGAAATCCAGGGGTTTTGTACCCTCTGCTTCATCCTGTTAGTAGGAAAAAGTCCTTTTGGTAGCATCCCCAGCTATTGTATCTGCTTGTTTGGGACAACATATGGTCCTTCTATAAAACTCATATAGTTCAATCATGGAAACCAGGATTATCTTTATTATTTTCTTAATAGTCCCGCCTCCAAGCCCCGTCCCTAGCTAGGTTCCTTCTGACATGGATGCTGAGTGGAAATATGATAGCAGACATATCTGGCCATGAAGAGCTTCCAGGTATCAAAGCAAGAAACACACAGATGACTCAAAAAGGCAGACAGGTGGACATGGCTAGTCAAGGTGACAAACACTCAACAGCAAAGTCAGGACCAGACTTCCCTCTCTGAAGGCCATAATCACATAAGTCAGGGTCAGGTTTTAAGAGATCTTAAGGCACTCTAAAGTCCATATTTTGGGGGAGCTTAGTTTAAGTCATCTTTAAAAATAAAGCTGAAGGTCTTAACTCACATAGATGCTACTGAAGACATCAGCACAGTGTCTGATTTGTGTTTGCACCTTCTTCCAGATCAGAAGAGAAAACAGTTTTGCTCTGGAAAGGCTCACACAACAGCCTTAAACAACCTCATTCATTACAGCTG
This sequence comes from Promerops cafer, assembly GCA_013398275.1. Classification (NCBI taxonomy): domain Eukaryota; kingdom Metazoa; phylum Chordata; class Aves; order Passeriformes; family Nectariniidae; genus Promerops; species Promerops cafer. The sequence goes on from VZSE01014927.1 coordinate 428,235, forward strand.
CAGCACGGTCACTGGAAGTACATGGCATCATTAAAGTGGTTTAGACTACAATTGAAGATGGCAACTTGTTATTATATTTTTAATGAGTGCATTCCTTTACTTGTTTATTTTACCAGTAAAGTGTGGTTTATGGCACATGGCAGATTGTTACAAATGGGTCAAATAAATGCTTCCTAGTCATAATGATGTCTCAGGTGCACACTGTTGCAGTTTTGGAAGTGCTGATACAAAATATGAACAGGAAAGCTCTCACCTGGAGATTTAGGGTGGACAAACAATATGGAGCCCAGAAATTTCCTGTACTGAGGAACTTAGCCTCAGGGTAGCTGAGCCAGGCACGTTTCTAGGCCATAGTGTATGTCTGGACCAAATGCTGTCGGGTTTGGTTTTCATCCTGGACTTTCTACAGGTGCAGGCAGGTCGCTCTTTCTCTTCTCCTGATCCACCTCCTCTCTAAACTCGTCTTTTCTAGCACCTTTCAGGCCCAAAATATCAGGGTAGACACTGGGGTGTGGGGAGCCAGTCCCTTCCTCTCCCTGCACTAGTGAAGCCCTGCTCTTGGCCAGTGCCACTGGAGGTTGCCTGGTCAGGACTGGCACTGGAGTCTCTGGTCTGGAGCAGCAGCCTGTCCATCAGCAGCATTGCTAAGTGGTAAGCTGAGTGGCAAGGCTGTCACAGCAGCATGCTAGCAACTCCTCCCCTGCAAAATTAACTTGGGTAATGATAAGAATTACAGATGGAGTCTGAATGCTGTCTCTGCTGGCAATGGGTGAAATTGGTGACTGCCTGATACCTTTGTTGAGCCAAGGAAAATGAATTGATGGGCTTGGTTCAGTTACAAAGACGTGAGTTGCTACGGAACAGGAGTTCCCCTGTGAGGCACACCTTTTTGCCTGTCTCAGTGGTGACTTGGAAAAATGTGGGCATAAGAGCTTGGCTGCCTGTTTGTACTGACAGCTAGTCCTCACCAGAGAGGGCTGGACACTGAACAGGGTATGACGTGGAGATTGCTGCCTTGCTAGCCCAGACACACCCACTGTGTGCTAAAGGGTAGTGGTGGTGGAGAAACTTTTGCTGCGTCTGCAGAGTGGAAAGATAGAGCCAGTCCTGGAAGTGGTGAGCAGTCAGAAACAGAACCACTGTGTGTCTGAAAATAACAAATGAGGTGACACACTTTTAATGGATTACAAGGAACTGAGGGGACTTAGCTTTTTTTTCCCTCAGCAACCTAAATCCAGACCAAATGCACTTTATCAGAATCACAGAATATCCTGATTGGGAAGGGATCTGTAAGGATCATCAAAATCCTGCACACAGGAACCCCAAGAGTCACACTATATGCCTGAATGCATTGTCCAAATGCTTCTTGAACCTGTCAGGCTTGGTGCTATGACTATTTTCCTGGGGAGCTGTTCCAGTGCCCAGCCACCCTCTGGGTGAAGAACATTTTGCTGATATCTAAATTAAATCTCCTCTGACACAACTTCAGACCATTCCCTCAGGTTCTGTTACTGGTCGTCAGAAAAGAGATCAGTGCCTGCCCCTCTGCTTCCTCTTGTGAGGAAGCTGAAGAACTCAGCACTCATGAAGGCATTCCCCATCTAAGGCTCCACAAAGCTGCTGGGCCATCCCTGGCTCTGGTCAAGCTGGACATCCTTTGGCCCGGGAGGAATAAGGGGGTGTAAGATGCTACGTGGTGTGTTTCCACTTCTTTCTGGGCCCATCACTGCACAGAAGATTATGGAGCAGTCCTCAATTTTCTGGGAGCTCTGCTTTGTTCCTTCTTCCAGTTCTCTCATTTCACCAATTCTTTGACAGCCAGTCCCTTCTCTCTCTTGTTTGCTATCCTCTGGTTTCCTGATTTTCTCATCTCTCCGTCCCTTTCTCTTGCCAAAGACACTTTATCTTTGGTAAGAGAATTTTGTCTAGTCCCTCACAATGCAATTCAGCAGGGCAGGACCTGTTAGCAGAGAGCAGAATTCTGATGATGTGAGACACAGCAGAAGCCAGTGCAGATGGTGTCTTCTGTTACTGTACATCACACATGGTTACAAGAGAGGCTCTGGGCTCTGGGTGGCTAAGAAGCTTTGGCAGAAGAGTGCAATCCCTGCTACTGTGACTAATGTGGAAATGGCAAACGCTCTTGTGCTGCTGCAAAGTGACTCACAAGATCATGGCACAACAGATTACGCTCTCTGTCCCTACTATATGTTGTGACACATTGCCACGTTCAATAGCTCTGCAAACTGAAAGATTAAAGGGCAGGAATTAATACACAAAAAGGTCAAATCTCCAAAGGGGCTCAGACTAGTGGAAGGGGAAATACGTATTGCCTTGTTATTCACTCTGTGGCAAAAAGTGCACTGAGGCATTATGTACTGTCTGATCTTGGAGAAGGTGAGACCCTGGCTTGCAAAGGTTATGACTGCTAGGAATGGTTTTCTAGTGCTGCTGCATGGATCCATAGCCTGACCAGATTAACAGAGAAAGCTAATTCCTGCAGGGACAGGGGCTCTGATCAAAGCCCTGGTGAGTAGGGATGTTCAAAGTATTCTGGCCTTTGTCACAAAGGCATGGATAATTTGGTAATATGACTGAAATGATACCATGTACATCCCTTCTCCAGTCAAAGGGAATCTTGAAAGAAGAGCACAGGGGAAGACAGAAGAAAAAAGAGTGGAATTATAGATTAAATACAATTACATAATATGGACTTGTTTTTATAAAGACTGTGGTATTCTGGAGTCCTTTGGATGCAGCATCAAAAATAATATGGCTGGTCAGAAAGGTGAACATGTAGACAAACTGCACAATTAATGGAATTTATTAGGGTCTGAATGATATGTATGTCATGCTTCTAGAGATGTTCATTGTCCTGTTTTGCTATTTTCAGGAAACAAAGAACATTCTGCTGCAGGCTGTAATGGTGTGAACCCACATTTGAGATTTTTTTGTGGAGTATGAAAGAGTATCTGAAAGCAATATCCGGGATTTAAGCAATATATGGCAAGTCATAATCATAGCATGACTATGATTATGTACATAATACAGCAGCAGTCTTAGCCACTTTCAGAATGAGACGTACACCATAAAAGAAAGTTGTTTGGAAGATACTGACTTTGGATGGGGACTGTCATGATCTTCCCTTCTCTATAGCATTCGTGCAATTGCCTGCTCAGCTGTAGTATTTTATTTCTACCCTTGCATTTGGAGACAGAGCCATGCAGAACCACAGGGCAGTAAGAGATGCAATAGAGGAGAGTGAGAAAAATCCCATAATGATGGAACGAGCTGCCCAGTGATGAAAATTTCTTTCTAACCCCAAGCAATTAGTGGCTGGCTTATATCATAAAACATGAAGTTTTGTGTCCTATCTACATTTTTATCCAGTCTAATATGGCTGCGGATGTTCTCATTACCCATATAAATGTCTAATCCTTTTATTTTTCATGCTGCTAAGCTCCAGGACTGAAGAAAGCCTGTGGCAAGGAGGAGAGGTTTGGAGAGTGCATAAATGCTCATGAGAAGGAACACAATTAGATGGAGCAAACGCATGATGTAAGCTATGTGGACTTGCTTTCAGCATTTCAGAGACAGACAAAAGCATAATGAGAGGTGGGTGCTTGACCTGCCACTGTTCCCTTTACACCTCTGGTATAACTTAAGGTGCCACCACATTATGGTGAAGCTGAACAATGGAAAAGACAAATATATTGCTGAAGTTACCCTGAGATAAATCCAAACTTTACACAGCTCAGACTGTTTGGATATCAGCTTTACTGGCAGAAGGGAGTCTCTCTGCCTGCAGCAAAGAGGGGCAGGATGACTGTCACCTTTCAGTGTGTCAGCCTGTTGGTGTTTGTGTAGGGACTTACTGAGAATTGGTGCCTGAGCAAGTCTCTCCAAAACTCAGAGAGAATCAGATTAAGGCCATTGACTTTTAGATAACCATGGATGAAATACTTAACTGAGGTATTCTTTAATTATGGGGATAGTTGGGGATAGTAACAAAAGCTCAAGCCATTAAGATTCACCTAAAAAGAACATATTTTCTCTGATGCCCACAGTAATGGATCATCAAAATTGGCCAAAAGGATCTAAATAAACCAGAAAAAAAGGGACAGACATACACAGAAATGCATGAATAAACAGAGAAATGATTGACTGGCAAACAGGCAAACTGAAATAAATGGACAGAAGAACAGATGGCCATGTTTATATAACCTTAAAGATAGAATGCTTCCTCAGTGTTGTAGTTGGACTCACTAAACATACTAAGGGCTCTTTGCAGTCTTCTGATGACTCCAAAATCTTCCCTGTCCTTAAGCTGCTACAGCACATATATACATGCCTAATTTTGAGTACAGTAAGTCCCTTGATTTTAATTTTGCTTGGAGTTGAACTCAAACTCCATGTCTGCAAAGTGTTTGTTGGGAGGAGGATAATTATTTGTCAATACCTAGGTAAGACACTGGTATTTCTATATTATATGGCATTTTTCCTTGAAGCTCATAAAGTCCCCTATGATGACGAATCTTTTGAGTTTTCAGGACAGGCTAAGATTGAAAGAATTATTTTTCCTTAGAGTTTTTTGGGTCTTTTTGGCTGGAACATTGAACTCAGTGTTTGATTTCCTAACAGACTAGATCAATCTATCAGTTCCCGAGGGTAAAATACTCCTTTGCCAGCTGGTGATTAGGATCAATTAGTAACATTTACTTAGATTTTTATTGCTATGATTGTAACCATTAGTATGTGTACAGGAATGGTAAAAAATGTCTTTCTAGAGGAAGTGTATTGGAGGAGAGAGCTATCTCAAATCCTGAGGATGCTGAAAAAAGGTAGGTGCACATTAAGAAATGGTAAACTCCTGAGTTCTTGGTAATTACAGATTTAGACTGCATGTATATTTGTAAATACAGGCATAGGGGCAGGTATTTATCCTTTAACCTTCCTCATTCATCTCTGACTGCCAGTGCTTGCAAAATCACTTCTGTAGTGCTGGCATCTTCAAGCTAGGCACAGTGTGAATCCCAGCAGCAGTTCTCCTGCAGTGCCACCAAAGGGTGACCCTGAGCCCATTCAGAAGCTATATTAATGCAGCTTCACTCTCCAGGCCTGGTAAGGCAGCAGGATTTGTGTGCAGTGAGCATTTCGGAGACCAACACCTGCTCCCTGCACACAGGAAGCTGCTTGGGCCAGCAGACATGTGGACCCTTTGGATCATCCTCCCAGAGCCATCTGTCTGCAGGGGAATTCCAGCAGGAGATACCAGTGCTGGGTGCAAACAGGCTTAGCACAGCTCCTTCAAGGCTAACCAGAAGCAAGACCCTTGGGAGTACTGCGAGGGGATCTGCCAGCATGAACTGCTCAGGAGTCAGGTCAATTCTCAGCTGAAGCAAAACATGCTGGTTGTCCTGACTGTATTCACCAGACATGCTATCCAGCAGATGAGCACTCAAATATTCAGAACACAGTTTTTTCCACCTCCAACATGCCCTTGATGTTTATCATCCAGATTGAACCGTTTAACACTGTAGCTGCGTAAGACACAATACACCAATGCTATAATGAGCCCTGGTGGTGTGGGGTATAACCCTTCTGAACCTGTGCCACAGGCTTTTGTTGGGCAAAGCCTGTGGGTGTGGACAGTATCCCTAGGACTGAGGCAACAGGTTGTGGGCACAGGGTTGGTCTGGCTTACCTGGATAAGGGTGAATGCCATTAGCAAACACGGCTTCAGCGGCTGGCTGCCCATTAGCCTGCGGCGGGAGGCCAGTGAAACCATTCACCCCAATTGGAGATGGGATGCTAGGCACAGCTGGTGCAGTTATGCCAGGAGGCGTGCTTCCACCTGCAAATGGGGAGGAAGGGGCAGAGCTGGTGAGTACCAGAAACAACAACTTCGTGGAGAGAACACAACAGCTGTGACCACCACCCGCAAAAAAAACCCCGAGAAATGAAAAAGCTCCCAAGCTGTTGGGCAAATAAATGGGCTGCTTGCAATTGCTCCCCTGTTCAGAAAGCACTCAAGAAAAGTTTGAAAAACCTCCAAAAACTCTCAGCTCCAGCTTTCTACAGCAGTTCCTATCAGATTCCCTTTGGATCTCTGTGGGTGTACTGAGTTCCGGGACTGCTCTGTCTGCACTCTCTCATGAATACACCTTTCATGTGCAAACTCATTCTGAACTTTCTCAGCACTAGGGATCCTTAAAAGACTTGTCAAGTTTATTTGTAGCCTAAAGGTAGCTGGTGATACATTTTTTAATGCTACTGTTTGGCCCAAACTTGACTTCATACTGTTTTAACATATACCTCTCAATGAATGGGGGGCAAAATTTGGTCTAAATGTGTTCCTTTCATGGAATCTTATTCTTTCCTTCTTCCCAGATGCATCCTGTGGGGGACTGTAATGCTGCTACTTCAGAAGAACAAATTCGTCTTTATGTTCTGAGTGGGATCTTGTCACCCACTAGTAGAGAATTCTTAAATTTCTGGGGAGAGAATTAAATCCGTCTGCTACCCCACTGGCTTCCTCCTATGTATGTGCAAAATGACTGGACAGTCTGTTCTTCTTGCAACATGTTCAGGATTATTTCAGGGACCAAAAATGAGTTTTCAATGAGCCTGAAATCATAATTTTCTCTTGCTAGGTGTGCACGGGAAGTTGAACTATCTTATCTTGAACGATATCTTTCTGTGTCAGGGTATACTACTGACTGAAAGCACCATTTTTGCAGTAACCTCTCTTTGAAACCAATTGCAGATATTTTCTTCACCATTGCAGCATTCCATGATGGGTTAGTCCAATAACACCCTTTAACATCTGCTTAAATCTGTGTTGGTGCTTTAAGAAAGCCGCTAAGGATGCATGAGATATTTTAATATGTTCAGATTTGAGTAGCCCAAAAAAAAAAGGCAGTACTTCAGCTCATTTCTTATACCCTGAGCAGACAAGCTGCTGCTTCCCCTTTTCTTATTTAAATGGTGTTGGCCTTTAAAAATGTCCTCTGTGGAGGTACAGGGAGCCAGCAGTGGCAACTGAAGTCCAAAGGCAATGCTCTTAGCATATGCCATCAGCTTCCAAATCACAAAGGCTACTTAAAATTTCAGTTGCTTTTCTGGATCTCTCCTTTATTTGCATAGAAAATGTAAATAATTTTTTCTAAAATTGCAGCAAGGGATTTGTGCTTGTTATTTTGTGCATGTCTAAGGAAGTTTAGGCATGTTTATTGGAATTCTTCAATTTTCTTCTTATAAAGAACCCCCCTGGAGAAGTCAGATCTGTAGCTGGAGTAAAACTGGCATAATGCCACCGTGGAAAACAAATGGTGGTGGTGCATGCCAGTTGTGGATTTCATCCCTCGTTTGAGATCTCTTGCTGTAGCCACACCAGGTGCAGATTTACAACAAGGAGAGAGAGAAGGAGGGAGGGAAGGAGGGAGAGGAGAAAGAAGGAAGGAAGCCTAAATAAAATTTCATTTCTAGCCCCTCTCTGCCGGTAACAGAGTAGCAGACCCACTGCCAGATCCACTTTTCACCCACATTGTAGAAGTGATTGGAAAAATATAAAACCTGAACCAAACTCTCAGAAATATTTAATTAATTGCCTCACAGTTATGGACTGTTGTGTGAGATAAACATGACCTTTGATGGAAGAGTGTTAAAATGACAGCAAACAGCATTAAAATTTTCTTGGTCTGAATTACCCATAGGGAGTGCTTATTGCACTCTGTTGACTGCAGTTCAAATGAGATGTCTAAGTTTTGTACGGTTAAAGCCAGGTGAGATGGATTCTGTCTCTCATTAGATTTGCCTGGATCCAAAACTCTGAGCCCCTAGGTCCCATGGGAATGAATGAACTTATGGCCATATTCCCAGGAATCCACTCTCCTAGAAGTGGGACGTAGAGGAAACCAGCTGTATGAGGAGACCTGAAGATACCAGCACAGAGGCACTGTGCTGAGCCAGTATCTCCAAAGCCTCTAGGACTTCTAGGTTACCAGAACCCTTTTTCCTAGCACAATTTTTCTTTTGCTTCAGGAATATCAAAACACTTCCTTTCTATTTTCTTTTTTTTTCAATGTTCCAAACACTTTTTCTAGTGCCTGGTTTTTTATTTTTTTTCTTTTTTATTTTTTTTTTTTTATTTTTTGGAGAACTTTGAAATATTTCATTTTCCTTCCAAGGCAGAAAAAAGATATACTTCAATGACTAGAAATCCTGCTATGGAGCAGAATGATCATTTTCCATTTGGCTTTCTGAATGCTAACAAAAGCCAGCAGGAGAATTAATGTTAGGCTTCAGATATCTCCTGGCTACTCAGAAATCGCTGCTAGTGTTGTAGGCTTGCTTGCTCAGACATTATGTGAAACATTTTCCATGCATCTTATCACATGCTTTGTGAGTGTTGTAGTAATACAAGGAGTAATTTCAAAGTCTAAACATTTCTCCTAAGGAATAATTGTCAATGGACATTTCCACAACCCACCACAGAGGTTTTTCGTGAAGGAAGCTACTCATTCAAGGTAAATCTGAAATAATGCCAAAGTGAATAGGCTCTGTGATTGAAAATATGTCATTAGGAGAGTTCAAAATCGTCTGCCATGAAAGACATCAAGGGATCATCTAAACTAGCATCTTATTTTCAATAATGACCAGTCATGGGTGATCCAGAAAGCATGTAAAAAATGAGTTTCCTCTCCTCTATTCTGATAGCGAGAGCTTAACAGTCCCCTCATCCTGTCAAACACTGAAATAGGCTGCTCAGGGAAATGGAGGAGTTGCCATCCCTGGATGTATTTTAAAGACACATTGATGTGGTGTTGAAGGATATGGTTTAGTGGTGGGCCTGACAGTGCTGGGTTAATGGTTAGCCTTGATGATCCTAAAGGTCCTCTACAACTTAACTTGCATGATTCTATGACTCTGAAAGGCACTGGTCATAGCAGAAGAGGAAACGATTACAGGAAAAAGGAGCTGGTATGTTTTTCATGGGCTGGAGATCCTGGTAGGCACAGAATTTGGCTGTTGTACTGGTGTTTTCATGCCCATGACAGAGAACACACTCTTTTCAAGAATATACTTATGTATATTCAAAAGAGCTTGTGCTCTTTTGTGATGGGTCCATTGCAAACTACTGCCTGGATTCAGCTTTCCAGGCCCTGACAATATTTGAATTCCAGGCAGTCTTTGTTTGATGTTCTCTCTGCTCCCACCAACACAAAACAAATCTAGCTAATGCAAATATGATAATCTTGCCAGCAGCAGGTTTAAAGGGCGCACATATAATTAAGCCACTTTTTTATTTGGATTTGCAGTAGCTCCATCGATTTTTTGTTTATACATTTATCATTGTGTAAACATATATTTTGAAATGTGCAGTATAAGATTTTTGAGTCAAGTGTTTTTCCTTGGGTCTCCATAAAGTCTTGTGGAACAAGATCTGTCTTTCTTACTTTCCCTTCTCTCCCCAGTCTCTCTTGATATTCTATTACAAATGGTCCTTTCAAGATGTGCCTTTGAGTCCTCTGCCTCCCTACCAGACTCTAATATATTGAAAAACTTCCAAAATTCTCACTTCTTTCAAGGTTTGGTCCCCCTTTTCCTGCTTCCCTACTTCCCTGCTGTTAGGCCACATGTCAGTGCAGGACTACCGGAGCTGATTATTCCTTGACGTGTTCCTGCCCAAATGGTAATCATGTTCTTCATGCCCCAAGAAAGACAGTCCTGTTCCCATCTCAGCTTATTTCTCCTGCTGAACCATACACTGCAGCTCCTAGAATTGGCTTTTTACAGCCTAACCAGATCCTGGGAGCCCTTCACTGGCTACCTGTCTCTGTTCCTGCAGCCAGAAACCCCCTCACTAAACACCCTCATTCTAGGTAGCCCCAGATGTCTTCCTTGAGTACCTTCTGTCCAATTTCACAACAGGGGGAAAGGCTTATGTTCCCCAAGGGCAAAATTCATCTTGTTAATGATATTGCATCTCACCACAACCCTATTTTGCTAGTCTTTGGGACAGCCTGGCTGAGATAGCACCAGGACTGGCCCCTTGGACATATATATGCCCCAATAAACCAGTGTAGGTCACTGTGGGATGTTTTGAGATGTCTGCAGGGTTCTCAGAGCTAAAGAGAAGTTGTGTATGGGATTAGACTGAGAAATGTCATAGAAGCATAGAAGAGTTAAGGTTCAAAAAGACCTCCAAGATCATCGAGTCCAACCATTAACCCAGCAGCACCAAGCCTGCCACAAAGCCATGTCCCTAAGTTCCACATCTACGTACCTTCTAAATAACTCCAGGGATGGACACTCATTTGCTGCCCTGAGCAGTCTGTTACAATGTCTGACAACCCTTTTAGGAAAGAAACCGTTTCTAATATCCAATCCAAACCTCCCCTGGTGCCACTTGAGACCCTTTCCTCTTGTGACCTGGGAGAAGAGACTGATCCTCACCTGGCTAAAGTGCTAACAAACCCTGCCAGGTGTCCTGTGGGATGCGGTCCGATTTCCCTGCCCTTTGCCCTCTCCAGCCCGCTGTGCCCGTACCTGAGGTTGGAGTCATGGGGGCGGCTGCCAGGCCGTTCATGTTCAGAGCCGCCATCTGCTGCATCTGGGCCGCGGCAAAGGCTGCCATGGGGTTCAGGTATCCGCCCTGCGCCACCGACGCCATGATCGCCGCTTGCTGCTGCATCAGCTGGAACAAAGAGAGCAGGGAAAAAATATCACGCGGTCACTGGCGGGGCAGCCTGTGGCACCGGCGCCAGGAGGGCACCCGCTGAGGGGGGGGATGCATCCCAGTGTTTTGGGGTGTCAGCACACCACCCCTGTGGTACCCCCCAGGCTTGGTCATTCTTCTTGCTACAGGGGCTGAAAGCAAAGGGTATCTTTGCAACTTGGGGTCTTTATGGTCCCCACCCTGCCATGTGTTCCCTAGTGTGGAGGTCTCCTGGGACCTGGGCTTGGCCCACCAGCTCCTCAGTACTTCTCTGCTCAGAAAGGCAGAGAAATACAGACAAAACACAACACACCTGAGCAGAGTGGTTTCGTGGCTCACATTGCTTATATAGAAATTCCGTAAAAGCCTGGAGGTTACTGATGGGAGATCAGTGTATGTAGGAAAAGGAGATTCTTTCTCCAAAGCAGAAATTTTGACTAGTTCTCTAGGGATAACCTGATTTTTTTTCCATCTGTCAGTGACAAAAATGACTTTTTCTGGTGCTGCTAGGAGGCTTCAGCTGGGTACTGAGCAAAACCATGACCAAAACTTCTAACCAGATTCTAGCACCTATTTCCAACACTATCAGATACCCCCAGAAGTGCTGCACAAGAGAAGGGAGCTCCCCTGTTTTAGCAAGATTAGTATTGTCTGATGAGAAAACCCCTTCCCTGTGGTTTTGATCTGGGTTGACTTTCTCAATTAATTTTTTTCTAGGAAGTGGTCAAAATGCTTCTACTTTCAGGGCACCCACAAAAGTCAGAAATAAGGATCCCAGGTTGCATTTTCAGGCATTTGGGGCTAAAAGTTTTGGAGCAGAAGGCTGATGAATGTTTATGGATCCTGGAAATGCTTCTTTCATTAAAAGAAGCATTATGTGACATTATGTTTGTTATCATTATGTTACACTCAGAACCTAGAACACAGCTGGTGCAGCTCATGTGTACAGTATGGCTGCAGAGAGATTTCAAAATGGTCCTGGTGTGAAGGATAAGACAGGTTGGTTGAAGCTGCTCTTGTCTCCTTCCCTGGTGCTGTACAAAGAGCACACAGGGTGGGTATGTCTGAGTATCCAACCCTGAGTAGTGACAAGTGCTGGATGCTTAGAAGAGAAGGTGTGGGGGAAAGAAGACATGCAGAAAGTTTGCAAAACCTCACTCTGTACATTCCCCAGCCTCTGGTAATCTGTGACTTGATGATAATAGTGGAAAAGAGAAATGTTTTTCTGTGGTGATTTTAGAAGTGAGTCATGTCTTTGCTGCCTCCAAAATTGGAGTAACTCTGTTTCACTGCTCTCTCTGATTTCACTCTCTCTCCCATCAGGAAATCACCCTCTGATGCTGTTCTTTAAGCACATGGGACATGCTTCTCAGAATTAAACAGACCTCAGAAGTCATGGCAAGGAACAGACTGTTCCCTTCTGTTCACTTTAATATTGAAGTATCAGCTAAATTAACTGTTCTTACGCATGTACACTGAAAAAACCTTTGAAATCACTGCACTCATTCAAATGCCGAAACTTTCCCTGTCACCATCCATAAACAGTCCAAAGTAAGGGGTGCTCTGACGACAACCTGCTGAATAACCATGCACAAGTTATGTAAACTTGCCTTGATATCTCCAGTAATAAAATGTAACAGAGGATACCTGACTACACATTGTCAGATCTAAAGGTGAAATGTGTTGCACTGGATTTGAGTATTATTATTCTGTGAAGCCTATTGAAGATTGGTGGCAAAGTGGTGGCTTTCCCTTTGATGGTTAATTACCCTTTTTTGTTTTACCCTGCATAAGGTACTTTTACATTTTAATTAGTGATATTTTGCTCTTTGCAATTACTGATGGAGTGATTAGACAATCTTTTGTATTATACACTATGTTGACTTTCCTTTAAGAAGTACATTTGTTCCTGGGCATCACTGGAGTTTATTCTCCAGAGGAGGTACTGAGCAGGCGATATCAGAAAGTTTGCCAAGGAAGTGAAGGAGGAAGGGGAACCCACCCATCTTTAACACTGGATTGACTCCAACACGAGGTGTGCTGACTCACATCTCATTTTCTGTTCTGGGTATTTTTACCTGGGTGATGCCAAAAGATTAATTTTGTTTTTATAATATATTTTTCATATATTTGTAGTTTTGTAGATATTTAATACATAGTTTTATAGCCTCTAGCACCTTCTTACCCCTTTTCACACTTCGATGCGGTAAAAATAAGGTCCTAACCTGTGATATGGGAAACTAGATCAGGTGCTTCTGCTATAAAACAGAGGTGCTTCTGCAGAGAACAGGCACACAACAGCTACTATACTCAGTGCTCAGAGTATATAGTACTCTACTATACTCAGTGCTCTGGGGATGTACTCTCCGAGATGTCTTTGAGACTTGGGAACCCCTCTGGCATGTTGAAATGAGCCTTTCACTTGATGACCCAGAGGACACGGACTTCTCTGCAGCCTTCAGACCTAGTCAATAGGGTAAAAGTGGGGGTTGCCTGGAGCTGGAAGGAGTAGAGCATTCCACACCTGAACACAGCTGTGTACCCCCAGCTGATGGCTTTGCTTCCTTGGCTGGAGAGGTGGCCTCAACCAAGGCCCAGGAGTGTCCAGACGTTTCAACCCTTGGCAAACTTCCTGCCAAATTTTGAGGTCACACATCCCATTCATGCCCACACCACTCTGTTTGGAGGTGCTCAGGGGCAAAGGTTAAGGGGGAAGAAGAGGGGGCTCCTACCCAGCCCAGTGGCTGCTGGTCAGAGCTTGGCTGAGTGCAACAGCACCACGAGGGTGGGAGGACAGGAACACAGTCACCTTGAAAGAAGCTGACAGCATAAGACCTACCTGCTTCCCCCCCAGGCTGGCTCTAGGGAAATTTATAGAAGGAGAACAAGTCCTGTAAGGGTCACCAGTCTTCCTTCTAAAACCCCCAAGGCATTCCCAATGAAAGACACCCCACTCCTTCCCCAGCTCCCCCTGAAGACAGATGTCCCATCCACTCTCCTTTCGCTTTGAAAGAGACCCAGTTTATGGTCCCAGTTAATAAAGCTGTAGAAAGTGAGGCAGTGACCCCACCAGAGGCAAATCAATAGCAGCAGGGCCCCTGGGTATTGTGTACTTTAAAATATGCCATTTGAAATGCAGATTTTCCCTGCCGGGGCTGGGGCTACAGAGCACTAATCAGGAAGGCAGCAGCCTTATTATCTCAGCCTGATCTACGGGGACAGAGAGGAGCTTTTCCCTCCCTCAGCTGAAAGGACGTACTTCCTTTTGCTTCTCTTACTTCCTTCGCATGACCTTTGCCTCAGCATTTAGAGCTTTTTCCCATCCATTTTAAAGACTCCTTCCTTCTTTCCTGCTATCTTTTCTATTGCTCAAATATTTATCTTCTGAAGAGACCAGGAGATGCTACCAGACTGGTTCCTGCCCTTGGACAGCACCCCAAGAGATAAGAGCCTGCAGTCACCATCCCAATGCTTGAAACAGGTGGAGAGGCACTGGAAAAGCCATCCAAAAGCATGGGAATGGGTGGCAGTGTTGGCTGATCAATACAGACATGTGAAAGGGTTTGTCTCACACATCTTTTTTTCTACTTTAAGTTGCAATGGTACTCAAGGGCAGGAAGTAATGTCCTTTTCTAACAGGAGGAACAATTGCACGGAGGATGAAGGAACTTTCTCAGAGGAAAAATATCCTGCTAGAAATAGGAAAAGCATGCACAGCCTGCCTTCCCCATCCCCCAAAAGAAATGTGTGTGAAACTGAAGAAGGGGAAGAGGAGAAAGGGGGACTATTTCTGATGAGCTCTTTCTGAAACAGCGTGATCATTGCCCTTCAGTCTTACTCTGAACAATGTGATGACCTTCTCCTTTTTTTCCAGTGCTATTTTCTATCTTTGTCTCTGAACCACACAATGCTCTGTTTGACTTTTCATACTCTTCATCCAGCAGCAGCAATAATAATAATAATAATAATAATAATAATAATAATAATAATAATAAACAATAGCATCCCACACTTCCCACCTCTAATGATGTATACAGACTCAGCTAATGAATCCTCATGGTATCTCTGTGGTAGGAAGAGGTAAGTAAAGTAATCAATCAAGCAGTAATACGACTCATATTTGGTAAAATCATGTAATTGATGATGTAATCATGTCTGCTATACCTAACTGGCTGTTGGGAGTTAAAACTAAAAATACTTTCCAAGCCTTGAAACAAACAGAAGATAACTGGTAGAAAAATCAGAATTGTCCTTCATACTTCTTATGGTTTCTTGGAAATAGAAATTTCTGCTTTGAAAATAAAATTTAAATATAATTAGGATATTAAAAAAACCCGAAACAAATATGCAGCACCTGGATTCGTGTCTTAGTGTCTTTCCAAAGTCTGACACACAATAGCTTGGGTTCCTAACTTCCAGAGAACTGTGGAAAACCTCCCAAAAGACTTAAAAAATTTGTACGTAGAGCCCAAATCTTGTTGTTCATTATTTCTGAATTACCAGGGAGCTGTGGTCAGAAATAGGTTATTATCCATGTTACAAAGTATTATGGCCTCAAAGTAGCTTCCTCTCCTGGAACGGATCAGTGCAAAAAATTTGCATAACAGGTAGTATTTACGAAATATACTGTCCCATTTTGGTAATTTAAATGTATTAACTGTTATATCCTGAAGGCAGCCTATAGTCAGTAATTTTTACCTGATTTCATAGGGCTAGCTGATTTTTTTTTAAGTATCTCTCCAAAATAATTTCACAGTACAAATTGAAGAAATATTGGAAAAAGCAATTCTTCCTGTCAGCACTCCCTCAGATCATTTAGCAGAAATATCCTTTAATCTCCATGGGAGCTGGACAGGGGGGCAGAATGGGGCACCCAGGGTTTTATGGTCAGCATGGTTGTCACTGCTGCCCTAACTTCCCAAGGAGACCACTTAAGATGTCTGAGAGCTCTGATGTGCTGGACATTCCAAATTCTTGTTGCAGTTATTGTCTGCAGTTCAGGAGCAGCAGCCATTTGTACTTTTTCAGAATGAGAAGAGCTGGGATTTACTGAGAAAGGACTTGTTCCAGGCCAGAGAACAAACGTTAGCATTGCCTGTGTTGTCTCTGTCCCAGCCTGTCTGTTTTGACACACTAACTCTGTGCCTATCCCCTGCTGCAGGATGCAATCAGTCCCATGGCTGGAGTTTGGCCAGAAGACTGTGGCTAACAGTCCCACCCCATTTTTTATGCAAACTTGATTTATGACTTTGATCTTATCTTAAATAATTTAAAAATTAAATAATTTATACTGTATCTGTCACTTTCCAAGGCTCCTTCCTTTGTTCTTGCTTTGCTCTTCTGCATTTTCCCATCTCCCTCACCCTTTTTTGATCTGTGCACATTTCCTTTCTGCATGGTAAGGCATCACTGACATGAGACAGGCACTAAACACTCCTTGCCCCTTTTCTTCACAGAAAGACCTGCAGGAACTGTAGCTTATTTGTGCCAGGACTATACTACCACCATTCACAGGCTGTTTTGATTTTCACTGCTTGTGATTTTCAGCTTGGCCACCCTAAGTAGGTGTGCTGTGCTCTGTGAGGTGAAGAGTGTACCTGCAGGTTCTTCCTAGACTGGCAGCAAATCCAAGGTTGTGCCAGGTGGCATCACTCTCCTTCTCTCCAGGCTGAGTCCAGATCTATACCTCACTCAGCCTGGCCTTAAACTGCAGAAACAGCTGTCAGTACCCAGCTGATGTAGATCCATAGTAACCTGACAATGAAAAGGGCTGGTGCCCCGTACACTTGTGAAATAAAATAAATAATTGCTCCATAAAAGGGGAAGTTAAATGAGTATGGGAAGATATTGCTGAAGAGAAAAAATCTAAAACAATCAAAAAACCCACCCTGAAATAAATTAGAGTAGGGGCTCTGGGAGCTTTAGGAAGCTATGAAATCTGACTTGCCTTGAGCTGCATACAAAAGAGATGAGGTAGGTCTGATGTGACTTTCTGTGTCACTGAAACAGCATACAGAGTCGGTGCCAAGCTTTGTCTGGCCTGCTTGAAGGTGGCACATGAGGAGGGGATAGAAAACCACACACAGTGGAGAACTCCCTTTGCTTCCTCATTTTTTTGCCTCTGTGTCTGAGGCCAGATGGCTGCTGAACCCCAGGACTGGTTGCTTGGCTGATACGAGACCGTGGCTGCTATCAAGGTTAAAGTTGTTTAAGTAGAGGCTGAGGAGTTTGGCAATGTGCAGCAGCAGGGAGAGCTGTGGCATGGCCATTTGCTGGGCTGTAAGGAGGTAACTTGGAGAGGAGCTGGGGCCCCAATCTGTCTTGATGGCAACACTAAAGTTTATCTGTCAAGCTTTGATGGACTGAGACCCTTGCTGCCTCTCCTCAGCAGGGCTGGGTTGGCAAACCCATGGCTGCCCACCAATCCACCAAACAGCCACACCACAGGGGTTTCTGTTGCACTGACCACCTCGGTGCATCAAGACTCTCTGGGAGCTGATCCAGTCAGAGTGATGTGCAAGATGCTTCTCTGGGGGAAATTCAGCAAGAAACTGTAGCAACAGAGTCCTGAGCAACCTCCTCCATGGGGACAGATCATTAGAAACTGTTCCAAAAACACTGTCATGGGATTGCTTGGGAATTCTTATCTAGAGACATCAGTCAGGTTTGTACTGCTGGGGTATAGCTGGGAGGACAGGCTACGAGTATGAATTAGAGAGCCTGATGTCTCATGCTTGTGCTGGTCTTACTATTAAGCACTGAGGCAATTCTTACACTTATGTTACTGCTATGCCACTCTGAGAAAGCTCATGGAGAGACAGTACAAGAGAGAGCTGTGTCCCTGAGGGAGAAGGGAAAATAAATAAATCTCATCATCAGGCTTATTTGTACATGAGGAAACAAGATCAGGGGGTCAAACAATTCAACCAAGGTCACAAGAGTTGCTGGTGGCAGTGGCATCACCCATCATGACAGTCCTGCTCCTGATATTTCACCTTCCCTCCTCTTGACTTGCCTTAGCTGTTCAGCTTCGGGCTGAATAAAACTGCTGTCTCCCTTTCCCTCTCCCCTATTGATTCCTCCATCTCCTGCTGGCATTTGCGAGGTGCCAATCACCCTGATATCTGAGAGCCAGCAGCCCGAGCTGGATTAATCGGGACCAAGGCAACGTCACAGAGCCTTGCCGCTCCCTTCGCTCCCTTTCGTGTGAGACTGCGAGATGGAGCAGACAGGGAGGCTGACTGAGACAGCGTCTGAGCACGCCTGGGTGTACAGGCGCCACGCAGAAATGTGATCCCATCATTTGGACAGCTCTGAAGTCCCCAGGGTAATTGGTGTCACCAGCTTGTCATATCCAACGGGTCAAGATCTAAAACTTATTCTTTTCCCCTTATTAGCATTTTTATCAGAAAAATAATAATAATAAAAAAAAAGAGTATGGGTCCAATTCTGCTTTCACAGAAATCAACATGAAAAATATCCATTTGTTTCAAGTGGATGGGAGAAGACCAGAAATTGTTTTTTCTCTTCCTTCTGCCCTGATTCCTCACGTCCCCTCATAATGCACCTGTATTATCTGGTGAGATACAGAGGAAACTTCTGTGGTATAAAGGTGCAGACTGCATCCTCTCATATCAATATAAACCTTGTCTGGAAATTAGAAGAGATACTCTAGATCAAAAATAATGCCAGAAGAGTGTTTTGACCAGAACATCAGGACAGTGGTGTCTTTACCATCTCTCCAGCTGCCTGACCAATGTCTGTAGAGCAACACTGAAGCCACTTCTCCTGCCTGACAACTTCAGCAAATATTTGTCCCGAGACATCTGTGGATTGCCTGCTGTTAATTCCTCTGGTACATGGGGGCAAAGGTGCTACATCCCTCTGACAGTCTGCTGGCTGCTGACCTAGGCTCGTTTGGGATTTATAGTCTCTTTTCCTCTTCCTGCAGCCTTCCCTGACCAGGGCGAGTGTTAAACACAGTCAGGCTGAGGAGGAAGTAGCTCTTCTATAATGTGAGGAAGGGAGCAGAGGGTAAAGGAAGAGACAGAGACTGACTTTGACTGGGAATAAAAATGAAGATAGCAAAAGGGAAGTACAAATAGAAATTTTCTAGAAGACAGAGAATAAAAACTCCAGAAGTGCACCAAGAGGTGCAGCTGGAAGGAGAGGAGGAACTTCAGTGGAGCTCTACAGCACATCCTCAACTCTGCATGGCTCACACAAGGCATAGGCTGGCTTGTACCACGTGTTCAGTGAGGCACAGAACTATCAGAGAAGAACAGAAATGTCAAGACCTTCAAATTAAAAAGAGAACATGGTGATGTGATGGGAAATACTTGATGCCAACACATGAGAAAGAAACAGTCAGGGAAGAAAGCAAAACGTTGTGGTCATTGCACTGGCAGGAATATTGGCACACCACAGTGTTACTCCTGAGCTGGCCCTGCATACCTAAAGCAAGGTTTGGGTCTCCCATTCAGGAAGATGCTACTCTGGACAATGTGTTCAAGAGATTGAACACATCCCTTCTGTGCACGAGTTGTGCAGAGGGCCACGTTTTGCCGTGGAATAGATGAAGCACCTATATACACTGCCACTGCCTGAAAATCTGCTTCAGAGAAAGCAGCCAAAGTCATTGGGCAGTATTGTGTCTGCCTGCTGCAGGCATCACTTCCACCTTCCTCCAAAATATCTGGCAGAGAGTCCGAGGTACCTGAGCCTGGTCTTGTCTCGCAGATCCTTGTTAATTTTAGCATAAGGAAAACAAATAATTTCAGAGGCATCCATTTCATAACATCATGAAGAGACCAGCCCCCTGTACAGTCACATCTTCTCAGATTTGGTATGTCCACAGGAAACCTGAACTTGGCACAACAGGATTTTTTCCCAGTGTGCTTCAATCATACTGTTTGGGGCAGCAGGACTGTGTGTGGGCATATGTCTGTGTGAATATTTTATTATTATCTATCGTGCTTTGTGGATCCAAAAGCATTTCTGTCAACAGCTGCTGTTTTATCCTGTGGTCACTCCAAAGGTACCCACAGTGATGAAAGGCGCAGCAGGGTCATGGTGACATGGGGCAGAGAACTGGGATAAACTGAGCAGGCTTATTTTATCCAAATCCTCAAACTGTAGCTGTGCTTTTATTTGACAACAGTGGCTTAGCCCCCATAGTAAGTGTTTTGCATGGGTCTACACATGACCAAAAGCTACTGCTGGAACTGTCTGTGGCACCTTGGAGACACCTGGGAGATTCCCAGAGCCTACCCTGGATGGCATGGCTAATTTTTACTCCCATCACGAAACCAGTTTAACAGATAAGCCACCGCTTCCTCTTCTGCTCAGGTTTTTTGTCTGCTCCCATGAGTTTTTGTGCATTTCCAGGTGATACTCCCCCCTCCCATGAACGTGCAGAGGGCTGCTGTCTATACTTACTGCCTGTGCATAGGCGCCATAAGCTCCAAACTGGATGGCCATGGGGTTGAACATGCCCATTTGTCCTGCCATTTGCTGCATGCGCCGCATTGTACGCTCCTTGTCCGTGTCCGCAAACTTCACCACCAGGCTTGAAGAGGCTCCCTGCAGCACAGGAAACAAAAGGAGACACACAGGGAATGAGCCTGATGCACACCAGCTCATCAATCCATACATCTAACACAGATTTAGTAGAACGGGATACAAGTGTTGGTGTTTTCCACGCAACCTATCAGGCTGTGAATTTTGACCCTTGCAAGGGGGTGAGAGCATCAGGAAGCAAAGGACCCTGGGGGGTGAATGCCAGCAGCCTGGCTCCTAGTTTCCTCCAAAATTCAAGCTTCTAGGATGTCATTTACATTTTCTCTGCAAAAGTTGTTGCCTTACTCTTTCAACCTTCAGGCTCAGAATGCTGTCTTCACCAGAGGACAAAGACCTGGACACAGTGCAGCAAAATGTAGGAGGCTTTGCTGCATCAGTGTGGTAGGATTTGTGGACCAATTTGTTTTGGTGGAATGTGTGAGGTCTCTGCAACCCAGACCCCTCTTTCACTCAGATCAGATCACTCTTTCACAATGCTGTGCCTTGTAACCCCCATGTCCAGTGCGAAATCCCTGCCCAGCCTTGGAGACAGGAGTCAGTATGCTGGGCAGGGTGTATGTGTCATTATGAAATAGCATCTCTTCAGCATTGCTAAATTAAGGGAGCAAAAGTAGTACTGGATGGACCTGAGCTTCCTCTCCACAAACAGTAGGAAATAGAGGCTACTACATAAGAGCTCACACATTTCCAGGAAAGATTTACAATATTAGGATTATGTCTGCAGTCAACACCAGCACAGAACTACAGATGATCATCAGAGCTGCCTGAAGAAATCTGTGAAAAATGAAGCTCATTTCAGAAAGAAAGAAATGCCTCTCCTTCCCAAAACGAGATGAAAGGTCAGTAGCTGCAATCCTTAAATTTCTGATAGGAGGCAGAGATGAGAAGAAATAGATCTACCTAGGAAGGTATTTTTTGGTCTGTCTCCAAGGAAGTCCTAACTTCACGGGTTGGCTGCTTCCCCACAGAGTGGCCTCCCCAGGGACAGAGGAAGTGTAGGGGAGGGACAATCTGGCTGCAGCCCTGACAGCAGTGGACAGCTGCCCTGGGAGCTGGGCTGCCACCCAGCCTGGGGAGATGGGCAGGTGAGCTGTCAGGACACTGACAAAGAGCAGCTGAAATAATCCTGCTCCCATAGCTTCCCTTTCGACAAACTGGTATTCCCTGGTAGAAGTGCAGTCAGTGGGGAAATGACCAGCTCAGTTTCTGGCTGTGGCAGTAGAAGAAGACCAGCTCCATGCCAGAGGAGCTGAACTGCTGCAGGACCCTTGTTTTCCTAGCAGAGGAGGAATTTTCTGGGGCTGCACAAGAAAAATATTATTAACTGGCTTACACACGCCCCTATGTGCCTGTAACCAGAAAAAATAATCTCAGTGAAAGCAGAATTTCTCTGCTACAAACTGGGAAGTGTGTAGTAAACCACAGCTATAGACATACATATATATAAGTCTAAGCTATACATATTCAATAGCCTCTTCAGATCCTCAGTTATGAATAAAGACTTGAGGAATTAACCTGCCAAAAAAAGACCCCAACAATCTAACACCACACAATGAGCGATGTTCCCTTGGATTAGCAATATGTTCTGGGCAAAAGTGATTTTCATTGGCAAAGAATCTTTCTTTTTGACCTGTTAGTCTCTCTCTAATAAATCTATAACCCACTCACACAATGTGGTGAAGAGCCAGGTTTTTAAAGGAGTGCTTCAGGAAAACAAAGGGATGCAGAGATGAATGCTCCATTCAAAGATAGAGAGCAATCTTCAGCAGTTATTATAAAACCAAAACAGAAGGGGGAGTGGAGGAGAGGAGAGAAAAAAAACCTGTAGCCAAAATTCCCCTGCATTTCTGTTGAAGGCTGGGTGACTTTTAATTTTTCTTTAGATCACATGATGCAGATATTGATCCTTCCCCAAATCACACTCTTAATTGCAGCTCATCGACAAATGAATATTTTAATGCATACATTTCCTGCTAATTATCACCTGGACCAGTTCTTAATTAGATTTCAACACTCATTTAATTAACCCTGATCCAAGAGACTGTTTGGTAACTTGCATCTAATGATTTAAACCTATTTGCAGCTGTATTGGAGGGAGGCACTGGTCCACAGCGGATTGGGCTGTTCAGAGCTGCTGTTGTGATTTGCAGAGCAGAGCCTGCATCATGATGGGCACAATGCAGGACAGAGGATTTTGAAACTGAGTAAGGTGAGAGTGTATTAATCTCTGCAGAAGGGGTTTTGAAGATGTGACCTGCTCTTGTTAGCATGACAGAGAAGTGTAAATAAGTTGGTGTCTTTTTCCTTATCTTTTTCTTTCCATCTCTGTTTGCCCTGGAAGTCTTAGGGCCAGAGAAATGCCTCAGGCATTTGCTGATGCCTCACACTGTTGAAAACCAAGCTATTATTGTAGATGGCATCATGAAAACATGGGTAACTTCCACATGAAGTGCTTGCCCCTGCAGTGTTCTCCCCTTCTGATGTGAGTCATAGTGACTGCACAGCAGCTGTTTGACCCAATGGGATCTCATCTTGCCTCCTGAGAGATGTTTTTCTGGGTTGCCTGTCGCAGCAGGACTTCAGGCCTCTTTGAACATTGCTATCATATACACAGGGCAGAAAGGCTATTGGCAAATAGATTCAAGCTAGACCACACACTACAAAGAAAGAAGAGAAAAAGAAGAGGTTTTTCTAAGAGTTCTCTGCAATGAGATGTGCATGTAAGCGGTTAAAGATGTGTAGCCAGTAGAGATGCTGCATTGCTCTTGAATATGAAGACTGACCTTGGGATTGATGCTTTCAGAATGTGCTTCCTCATGTGCAGCTCTTTCATGTGGCCCAAAGGAAATCAGGCAGTAAACTGTATCAGATCAGCCAGTGCAGGACTTTTAACAGTGGAGCCAAATACTGCTGTTCATGTACAGCAGAACAAGGCTACTTTCTACTCCAGTGACTTCTACTAATCCACTGGATAACAACAGAAATGCCCCGGAATGGGCCGGGTCTTCCATAGGGTAAAAATGCTGCAGCCCTTCATCTGGACTATTGATTGCTTCCGCAAGGAGTTAAACCATGGTGTAAATCAGCTGTTGTCTGCTGACAAAGGCAATAGGTCCTGTCTGCTCTGTCATTTACTAGTAATACATAATCTCCTTGCTCTCTCTGGTTCTTGGACTAGACCTCATATTTTGCCAAACCCCATGAGAGTTACACCGGGTTAGTCAATAACGTTTGAAATGTACTTCTGCATTTTTCAGAGGAAAGGACCTGTTCATTTCTCTACCCTGCAGCCCCACAGTCAGAAGATACTGTCCTGAAAGTGAGCATTCCTGCTGGTGCCTCTGCAATAGGCTGCTTGCAATTGGAATTTATCTCTTTTCCCCTCAAATCAACCTCCTTTTTCAAGTGCTTTGATATCTACTGATGGAAAGAATGATAAGGGCTAAGTATTATTATGCTTCTCCTATTCTCTCTTGGGCCAGCAAGTCTACTTAATATGACTATCTTTCTTCCCATCCCCCTCCCACGCAGCGTAATGAATTGCTCCCCTTAGTCAGCAGAGTCAGGTACTCTCTAGGTTGGTGGGGCGAGGGAAAAGATGGAGGAAAAATCACTCTGCGCCACACTCACTTTGTAATCCCTAATCAGAGCCCTCTGTGAGAAAAACTAATTTCCCAGCCTGTCTTGACGTGTGAAATAAAGTCATTCTTGAAAACAGGAGCTTGACAGGTCGCTTGTGAAATTTCATATTCAGCTAAAAATAAAATATCCATCCATTGATATTTCATTTAAAGGCAAAGGAAAACAAATCTATTGCCTGGTTGTTGGAACTTTTTCCCATTAGATATGGTCTTCCAAATGGAGTATATACACAGATTAAGTAAAAGCATTTCAGGAGGCCAAATATTACTGCCCGGCAGCAGGGAAAGATCACAGAATCAACTAGGATGGAAAAGACCTTTGAGATAATGGAATCCAACCTGTGACCTAACCCCACTGTGTCCCTCACACCATGGCACTGAGTGCCACATCCAATCTTTTCTTAAATATCTCCAGGAACTGCGACTTGACCACCTCCCTTGGCAGCCTATTCCAATGCCCAATCACCCTTTCTGTGAAAAAATTCCTCCTTGCCTGGAGCAGCTTAAGACTGTGTCCTCTTGTCCTATTGCCTGGGAGAGGAAACTGATCCTCACTTGGGCACAGCCTCCTTTCAGGGAATTGTAGAGAGCTATGTAGAGGTTCCCCCTGAGCCTTCTCTTCTCTAGGCTAAACAACCCCAGGCTCCTCAGACATTCCTCATAGGACTTATGCTACCCTTCACCAGCTTTGTTGCCCCTTTCTGGACACACTCCAGCATCTCAACATCCTTTCTAAATAAGGGCTCAGAACTGGACACAGTATTTAAAGTGCAGCCTCACCAGTGCCAAGTAAGGGGGAAGAATGACCTCCCTGGTCCACATGGCCCGCTGGCCACACTATTCCTGACACAGGCCAGGTGCCACTGGCCTTCTTGGCCACCTGGGCACACTGCTGGCTCATGTTCAGTCAGCTCTCAACCAGCACCCCCACATCCCTTTCTGCCTGGCTGCTGTCCAGCTACTCTCTTTCCACCCCACTGCAGTGGGGTGTTGTGGCCAAAGTGCAGGACCTAGGAGCCCATCCATTGTTGGATTCAGCCCATCTATCCAGCCTGTCAAGGGCCCTCTGCAGAGCACTCCTACCCTTCAACACTCCTCCACAACTCGGCTTCACCTGCAAATTTGCTGATGGTAGACTCAACTGCCTCATCCAGATCATCAGTAAAACAGGACTGGGCCCAACACTGATCCCTGGAGGACACCACTGATGAATGGCTGCCAGATGGATGCAGCACCATTCACCACCACTCTCTGGGCCTGACCATCCAGCCAGTTCCTAACCCAGCAAAGAGTGCACCCGTGGGCTCCCAGCTTTTCCAGGAGTGTGCTGTGGGTGACAGTGCCAAAGGCTTTGCTGAAGTTCAGGCAGACACATCCACAGCCTTGTCCACGTCCACCAGATGGGTCATCTGGTCATCAAAGGAGATCAGCTTGGTCAGGCAGGACCTGTCCCTCCTAAACCCACGCTGGCTGTGTCTCATCCCTCGGCCGTCCTGTAGGGTGCCGTGTGATGGCACTCAGGGTGATCTGTTCCATAACCTTGCTGGGGACCACGGCTGACAGGTCTGTACTCTTCCAGAACTTTCTTCCAGCCTTTCTGATGGATGCATGTCACACTGGCAACTGCAGTTGTCTGGGATCTCCTCAGTGAGCAAGGACTGATGATAAATGACAGAGAGCAGCTTGGTGAGCTCTTCTGCCAGCTCCCTCATCACTTTAGGATGGATCCCATCTGGTCCCATGGACCCCACCAGCACCTAAGTGACTCAGCAGGTCTCTTACTGCTTCTGCTTGGATTAGAGGGGGGCTGTTCTGCTTCCCATCCCTGTCTACTAGCTCAGATGTCCAATTGCTTCTCCCTAGAACAATATTCTTAGGAAAAGTTCTATGAAGGTCTGGCCTTGCAGAATATATGCCTGAATTTCCTTTCCCTGCCAGCCCTATAAATCTGCTCTGATTCAGTAGGTTACTAATCTCCACAGATGGTTAGACTCCTTCTTCCTTCAAAAGTGATGAATCTGGACCTAATTTGCCAAAGTCATTAAATTGTGTTTCACTTTAAGCTTAGTGAATCTACTGCTGGAGGCAAACATACATTTAAGTACTTTAACACAAGGGTGTCTCGTGTAGGTGGACCTTTACATCTTTGTTAGCTCAAATGGAGCCAGGTAAAAGTTCTGGATAAATTTTTTTTTTTTTTAATAATATTATATTGAAGTTCCAGTTACTAAAGCTCTTGAGTATAAGAGATCTGAATGTGCATATCCTATAAAATACCTTCCAAAATGTCAGCCATGAACACAAAGATGCTTAAATGAGTAGGTACTGCTGGATGCTCCTCTTTTGGGCAATGACTGTATTCCTAAGTGTCACCACAGAAATGGGTTTGCTTGTGGTGGAAATTTTGCCTTAGCACTCCCTTTGTGACTACAAAGCAGAGCAGGGAGGACGCTGACCTGCAGCAAGACAATCAGGGTAATATTTCCATGCAAGGATCCTTGATGTTAAGGCCTAAAAGCCAAAGGAGGATTTATTTCCTTTGGGCTCTGTCACCTCAGGCCATTTGGCATGATGTCCTCTAAGTTGGAAAACAAATTTGGAATTTTTTTGGAAATGCCTATGCAGCTCTATTGAAAAGAGGGCTGCTGAATTAGACAGTGGGGTTTGACCCCAACCTGGGATTTTAGGCCAGCAAAAAAGAAACTACTGTCCAATTAAACTGTAGAGCAGTGGGAATTTCAGCTAGGCAGAAATGTAATTACCCAGGCTGGAAGGTGACCAAAACACCAGGACTAACATCCCTCCCATCCTGTGAAATATGTTATTTTTCTACACTCAGGGCTTCAATTTCATGTCTCATCTGAAAGATGAGTAGGACAGCAGTCACTAGGAGCTATTTCCACTTTACAGTCCTGAGAGCTGGTTTAGACACTCTTGAGAGTGACAGAGATGGAGAGGGGAAAGGAGGCATTCATCCCGGGCTGTAGTGATGGACCCTTTGATAATGCTGCTCCCTCAGTAGAGAAGATTCTTCATGCAATGTCTAAGCAGAGAGAGTTGCTGCAGGTACTACTTTACAGGTCTCTGGACCTGTTAATTTATTTGGAGTGGAAGCTTGATTTAGGTTTTATTTGCCCATACACTACTTACCAGGTGTCTCTCAGAGCTAAAGTTATTGCTTTCCACAGGGCAACAGAATCATTGAGTCCTGGTGTCACTGTACCCAATTCTAATTAGGAAGAACTCAATATATAACCCAGGTGTTAGTATGCCTCTCGAATCAAAACCAGATATCTGAAAAACCTAAACTTAAAAGCAGAGTTCTTCAAGCACTTCTGCATTTTTCAGCTCAGTCTATGAATGATAAAAGTCCTCACAAAATCATTCACTTTCCTTAATGCATTATGAAGTGGGAGCTATTGTTACACCAACAGACTAGAAACTCCCTCCTGATATTTAGGACTGTGAAAGCAGTAAATAATTCCTTTTTTTGTCTATTTGAAGAAAAACATAAAATCCAGAATCCAAAAGAAAATGTCATGTATTCCCCCTTTCCAATAAGAGCAACTCCCCCATAAAATACCCTCATACCAAAA
>VZSE01014927.1:455777-508866 GCA_013398275.1 Promerops cafer
CCCCCCAAAAAAATCCCCACACCCAAAAAAAAAAAAAAAGGCTTAATATTTTTTATAAACTGTTATTACTATTAAGAACATATTTTGTAGCTGCAGTATAGAGACCTATGAATGATCTTTCCTTTCAGTTAAACATGCAAGGATGAAAATAAGAGAAGTGGAATTATTCGAGTCATAAAGCGAATTGACAATTGTCAAAGCAAAGTAGCATCTCAACCAGGTATGGAGATCCTGATGCTTCAAGACTCTGCTCACAAGAACTCCACACCTCTTTGGCAGCTCAGAACGAGGACATGAACAGCCTATGATGACTTGGGGAAAAAAAAAGAGATGTTGAAGAAGGGCTGGCAAGCTGGGCAGATACATTTCAGCTGTTCATATGACATAAGAGAACATTTCCATGGCACTGCATTGCCAGCAGCCTGCACATGACTGTGCCTCCCAGATCCCTGTCATGCTGCAAGACTCCAGGCTATCGTGGTGTAAACCATGTTGCTCAACTGAGATAGTAAAAGAATTGATTTTTGCAGCATATTTAAACTGGATCTCCATGCACTGTCCAGCCATACGCTGGACCACATGAGCTTTAAAGATTGCTTCTGACCCAAACTTTTCTATTTTTCCACAGTTAATTGAGAAAATATTCTGCTTTCAGGGAGATGTCACCCGTGCTTTAATAGAGAGAAAGAAGCTGGTCAACTGAAGCTATGAAATGGTGTAAATTCAGTGAAGCTCTCCTGGGTTTTGGTGAAATAAGAAGTTAGTTTATGTTGAAGGATCTGCCCTTGCTGCATTCCACTCCACTAAGACTGAAACATGCCACCTTCACAAACACTATTCCCGTGATCACCAACCAGAAAGACCTTTGGAATGGGAAGTTAAGCATGCTCTTCTATGTGATTTCACTTGCCAGTGGCATTTAAGGCAAAGACATTGGTGTCTAGAAGAATGCTTCACATTCATGAATTTGTGTGAGCTTCAACTGAGAGTCTTATTTGAAAGTCTTGTTTTCATTCTTTGTTTTGATTCTTTGAGGGCATCTTTGTCCTCTAAAAATTAATTTTGAATTTTGCAAAACCCATTTGGATAATAGCTACCGCATCACTAATGCTATGTTTTGCACAGGGATAGCATTCTACGAGTTACTAAGATCTTTCTGTTTTCCTCAAAAGAATGTGTGTTATCAATCCTGAGCACACACCTGAGCAAGGCTGGGTGGAGTGAATTAAAGGGAAAAAATGAGAAGCATCCAGAGTGATTTAATGCTGATCCAGAGTCTACTTAACTATGTTGGAAGTTCCCACTGATATAAATGAGGCTCAGATCAAAAGATACAGGAAGAGAAAAGGAGGAAGAAAGAAATGCCCCCAAAGCAAGCAGAAGAGGTAAAGACAATGCTGACATCTTTAATCCTTATTAGAGGAAGGTGGTGATGCCCAGTGGAGCTACCTCCAGTAGGCCAGGAACTCCCCTGGCAGGCAGGGACTGTTTCATGTCTCCTAGGCTGGAGGCTTGTCAATGACTCTGATACCCCAGGAAGGTCACCGCTTGTGAATTATTTTAGCCCCTCAAGTCCTGATCTCACACAGATTAGACAAGAGTTGAGTGGAGCACGAATTGCAGGGGCTGCTGTTATCACCAGGACCTGGGCAACTCTCAGTAGTGGCATGATCCTGTGCCTGCTTTCCCATGGCCACCTCCACAGCTGCTGATTTAACGCCCAGCTCCCCTTGGACCTGCGAAGGGATGGGTGGGTGCCAGTCAAATAGTTTTTTTTCCAGAATGAGGCAATGTGGCTCATGTGCAGTTATCACTTGTATCCTGTTTGGGGGTGGTGAATGCTGTGGGTCAGAGGGAGCAGAGGAGCCCAGGGAAGATGTCCAGTGGTGTCTGTCATGCCCCACAAGTCACTTCAGTGTCCTGCTGGATGACTGTGTGGTTTTGGAGATGTAACCAGAGAAGTGAAGGCCATCTCTGGTGCCAGCATGATTCACACCCTGTGTCAGGCAGCCAGGCTGCCTGGACCTCTGCTCTGGGACACAGAAACATGATTAATTAGTTAATTTATGAAACTATGGGAGAGACAGGGAACACAGTCTTACAATTTTACTTTTTATAGGAAGAATTAAGGGAAATTATGGCAACACTGGGAAACTGCTGTCCCAAAGCTTGTAGAATCAGCAGTCTTGATGGAGGTGGTGGGATGGGGTCTATGAGCTTTATTCCCCCTCCATCCAGAGCCCACTGCCCACTGGAAAGCAAAGATGAGCTATCAAGAAACACTGGACTTTGGCGGAAGAAATTGCTGCACACTAACGTGGAAGTATTACATGTCCACTGCTTTTTTCATCCTAAAGGACAACACACACCTTTATAAATGGTGTATAAGTAAGATATTCAAAGAATCATTCATTACTGGAAAGAGGGCCAGGCCTGCTGCTGATGACTTATTAATGGGTTCCTAAGGTATTACTATTTTTTAATGGAAGGAATGGATGTGCTGTGCTTTGCCCTGAGTAAAACAAGACAGCCTCTGTGTTGCACAGACATTGCAAAGAATTTGAGTTCTTTAGAGAGTTCAAGATCTCTAAGAGAAAGAGAAAAAAAAAAAAGGTCAGAGTTGACATCTCCATTTTCACCCATCAGCTTCTCTAACATTAATCGTGTAAAACCAGGCGTCAGTCTTCTGCATTAATTTGGACAGGTGGACTGGCAGTGATGGTACCTCACTCTGCCCTAGACTTTGTGACTTGGGCAACTAACTTTCAGCCAAAATCAGGTATGAGTCATGTAGGACACTTAGTAGGTGGCATTTCATCAACGTTCGGCCTGGATTACCTCTGAAAATCTCTTTATGTTTCTGTGGTCATGTAAAAGAAAAGTCCAATGGATTTTCCTTTTCCTATTTTAGTTTCAAGAAGAGGAGGCTCAAGGGGAGCACTTATGGCTCTCTATGACTACCTGAAAGGAGGTTATAGAGAGGTGGGGACTGGTCTTTTCTTCTATGGCTGCAGTGGAAGATCAGAGGAAATGGCCTTAAGCTGAGACAGGAGAGATCCAGACTAGGTATTAGAAAAAAAAAAAATCACTGGTAGGGTTTTCAGGCATTGGAATAGGTTGCCCTGGTAGAGCCACCATCCCTGGAGGTGTTTAAGAGGCATCTGAATCTGGGTGATGTGGTTTAGGAGTTACAAAGGTGGTGCTGGATTGATAGTTGGACTTAAAGATCCAAATTTGATGATACTGTGATTCTATTTACCCCGACAGCCTGAGGGGCTCAGTGACTCCGTCTCTACTGACTCTCCCAATGTGGCTTTTATTAATTGAGAACTTGAGCCTATGCTGGAATCTCAATGAGAGTTAATTTTGTTGGTTAATTAATACTCTGAATCATGGTCTGTTTAATTGTTATCTGTTTATACTATGGGTTTGTCTACGGTTCTGTTTATGTTACTGGGATGTTTTGAAGACATTTTTGGGAAGTGAGGGGATGAACTGAAGGCTTCAAGTTTGATATTCTTAATTATGTATTTCCCAGATATAAATAAATATAAAGATTTAGATTCTCAGGTGTTCACTGGTTATTACTTCTTTGCTGCAACCAGGAACAAGAACTGCTGTCACTTGGCTAAGAACAGGCTAAACATATAGATTAATTTTGTAAAAGACTGGTTCACTCACATACATTGTATTATTGTTTCTTTTGCTTCTCTCTTGTGTCTTGCCTATTAAAGAGACATTCACATGATCTAATTGCAGGCATTTTGGACATCAATTCTAAACCCTCAGCTACTCAAGACAGTCTCTCTCAGGTGCTAGACCCTCTCCATCAACTGCAACAAAAGTGTAGATGACCTTGAAGTTTTATACTTTGACTGACACTTCGAAGTAATTCATCCAGCCAGGTTAACCCTGGCCTTTAGTTAGCAAACTGCTGAGTGTAGGAACTGTCCTGTCAGAGCTTTTTATGGTGTTTAGCACACAGCAATTTTCTCTAGGAACAACAGTAACCACATTTCCAACAGTAGTAGTCTGAGAGGATGCCTACTACAGCTTCTGGGAGGATGAAAAGAATGTTCTAGTTAATGTGAGACCTGTAAACATGAAGCTGTGGCTCCACACACCCGGCTCACAGATTTGGATGGCTTCCTGAAGAATGTGTCTTGCTGGAAATGGAATGCACTACAGGTTTTAAACAGCAGCCTAACTACCCCAACTTTGTGGAAATGACAAACCCTTCTGAGCACTAAAGGCTGCCATGAGCCTGAGGGGAGAAGGGGAGTGTGCAGCTGGATGTGTGTGCGTAGAAGGGAGGAGCGATGAGGAAAGTTTCTCCTATGAAAGAAATGATCTAATTTGAAGCAAGTCCCTCATGGGAAGAGCTGTGACAGAGGCTGCTCTGTTCCTGTTAATTTTCACAGTGCAGCTGTCAGCGGGTCTGTAAATAGTACTCTGCGAAGCCAACGCTTCCTATCCACACATCAACCATTCAATTAACAGAAGAACAGAAGAAGGAAATAAAGTGCACCACAGCC
This sequence comes from Promerops cafer, assembly GCA_013398275.1. Lineage (NCBI taxonomy): Eukaryota > Metazoa > Chordata > Aves > Passeriformes > Nectariniidae > Promerops > Promerops cafer. The sequence goes on from VZSE01014927.1 coordinate 460,313, forward strand.
TTCTATCACGGCTTTGATGTTTTCCAGCAATTTATGAAAGTGTACACAAATCTAATTACAAGCCCCACTGCTTCCCATTTACATGGAGCTCCTCAAGTTCAGAGCTGTTTATATCAAAATAATTGTTAAAAATACCTCAGCTGATCTACGGCATTGTGGCCCCCCACTCACCGGAGCCACCGGGCTGCTCCTCCCAGGGAGTTCTTGCTGACTCAGTGCTTCGGTGCAGCCTGCTCCTGCAAAATCTGCTTCCCCACCACTCTGTGAGCACAGCACCCGGGCTGCAGCTTCATCGTGCCCACAAAGGCCCATTTCCCTCCTTTTCTCCACCTGCTCAGAGCTCCTTCTGCAGACTCTGCACTGCTTTCCCCTCCACCCCTAATTCACCGAAATAATCCTCTGCTGTGTTAGTGGGGGGTGAGCACAGCTGCTCAGCCGGCTTCCACTGTGGGGCTGCGTCTGAAGGCAGCTTCACAGAGCTTTGCTAAGTTGTAGCTGCAGCACGGGAATGCACAGCAGTAACAGCAGCAGTCATTAATGTGAGCTGGGGGTGGTTTCCTTGGTGGGGTGCCTGAGCATCCAAAGCCTGGAAGATGAGAAAAAGTGCCTCGTTTGCCATTAGTTCGAAAGAGGGCACTGCACAGGACAAAGACACTTGTAAGTCCTGGTTTAGTGCCTGGCATCCCTGCCCATGCCAGGGTGTTGGAACGAGATGATTTTTAGGGTCCCTTCCCACCCACACCATTCTGTGGTTCTAAGATTCTTGGGGCAGTTTTTGATACTCTCATATTTAAGTCACTCTTACCTGATAAGCCAAACAGGTGATAAATTCCTTTAGCTTAAATAATGGAAGAAAGTCTCTTATGGTATGAAAGGATAGGCAGTACATTGTCTAAAGAAAGAAGACAATTCTTTCACCTGACTGTTACTCATGTTTGACTGGGAATTTTTGTACTGTGAGTGGACTTCCAAAGAACATGATGGACAGAGGCTCAAAATCCATCTCATTCAAGGTGTTGTGCCATTCATACTTTCTTGCTTAATAAGAAGTGTAAAGTACAACAACTAGAGATCTAACCTATATGTCATCTAACAACACTGAGCAGTAATTTCATAATTTGATATAGGTGGTTCCTGGACAGAGACTTGAATTTGGTTATGTCATCTGTGTTGATAAGAGCTTCACAGAAAAATATTTAAATGAAAGCCCCCAAGTTAACAAAGTTGTGCATTGCAATACTACTGTTTTTTCAAAGTTCAACAAAACTGAGTGTTTCTCTGAAAGGCAGACGTCTGTTCAGTGCTTGTATCCAAGTCTCACATTTTCCATTTTCACAAAATCAAGGATTCAATCTGAAAAGTAATTTTTATGGAAAATGTTTAGCCAGATGTAGATAGACTTGGAATGCTATTGCCTCGATGCAGAGGAAATGCAGTGCTTTGATCAAGCTGCTGCAGGCTTCTGTAGTAAATAAAAAGAGAGGATTTGGCCTGTGTGGTAGGAGAAGCCACCTTACAGAAGTCTGGAGGTCTTGGTGGCCTTAAACATCATGAATTAAAGAGAGGTATGGAATGAGCATGGTGCTCACAATTAGTGTATTAAGCAAGTTCACAGCACATTTAATGGAACAGGAGTCAGGGGACTCTGCTGCAGGATGCCTGGTTTCTGAATCCAAAATTGCTTTATCTGGGCAACAAACATCCAGGATAGATTTCAGGTCTCCCTGCACTGGACATGAAGTGCTCACTTTAAGCTGCACTGGCTTTATCTTTAGTTTTTAAGCACTTGTCCTTTTTTCATTCTGGTCCTTTTTTCATTCTAAGTTGCACTTTGGATGAAGAACCACTATTTTGGAGCTGGAGGACTGTAGCAAATTGATGCCTAAAATGAGCTAAAAAGCACACTCCTATTTAGGCTTGCCTATTGGTTTGACAGGTTTAAAAATCTATTTCTGTAAAATAAAATTTCTCCAGAGGTATCTATTTCCTTCTATTGATTATAAGAGAAACTTAGATGACAAACTTAGATGACAACCTCAGACATGAGTTTCTTGACTTCTGGATGTCTCAAATTAGGTTAGATGAGTCCCTCCTCAGGTATTCAAAGTCTGTTATTGAGTTATCTGTTATAATGGGACAGGCATGCCCAGAAGGTGATATTGCCCATCCTAGCTCAGAAAAAGTGAGGAATGCACAAATCTCTGGAAATGTCTCTCTCTCCTTTCTGCAGGAATCCAAGAAGATAGTTAGAATAGGTCACAAACTTTCAGACTGTTAAAGATAAGTCCAGCACTTCACACTCTTCACTTCTTCTCACCCCTGTGCAGGAAAAGCACATAGTAACAGTACCATTCTGCCCCTTCTAAGAATGAATTCATAACCAAAGAAATTCTGAGTTGCCACAGTGGGCAAGATGGTGAAAAGGGTGCAAAACTACTCTATTTTTTAACCCTATGTAGCTTCTGGGTAGGATAATAGTTGCTGTGACTTAAATGTACGTGATTCTGTCCCTCAACTCCATCCTCTTGAGACCCTTCCTGCAGTGCTGCATCCAGCTCTGGGGCCCCAAACAAAAGACATGGACCTGTTAGATGGAGTCCAGAGGAGACCACAAAGATGCTCAGAGGGCTGGGGCACTTCTCCTGTGAAGACATGTTTAGAGAGTTGGTGTTGTTCAGGGTGGAGAAGAGAAGGCTCTGGGGGGACTGTATAGCACCTTCCTGTGCCTAAAGGGCTGCACGAGAGCTGAAGAGGGACTTTTGGTGAGGGTCTGGAGGGACAGTACAGAGGGGAATGGCTTCAGACTGAAAGAGGGCAGGCTTCGGTCCGCTGTTAGGGAGAAATTTGTTACTGTGAGGGTGGTGAGGCAGTGGAGCCTGTTGCCCAGGGGAGCTGTGGGTGCTCCATCCCTGGCAGTGACCAAAGCCTGCTGGGATAAGGCCTTGACCAACCTGGTCCAGTTGAAAATGTCTCTACTCCTGCTAATGGACATGTAGATGATCTTTAAGGTCCCTTTCAATCCAAACCATTCTTGACAGTTCAATGAAGTTTTGGGAAGAGTTTGTTCTGTGTGGGTGGACTGACAAGGCCACATCTTAGATTTGTAAGATGTGTTCTTTAGAATGACTCTTCAACACTTGGCTGTTGCCCAGATATGAAGACATGGGGAGAAGGAGAAAACCAAGCGAGGATGATGCCTAGGAAGGAGCATGACTGACAGGTAGAATGATAATATTGTCCACAGTGAGTGAGAATGGAGGTGGAGGATAGAAAAGACAGGTTTTGGGTGGAAAAGTTCAAAAGCTCAGTCTTATACATACTGAGCTTCTTCTGACAGATAAACATCCACCAGAAAATGCTGGAAAGACAGACCAAGATTTTGGGTTGGACAGGAGTCAGTCCTGAAGCAGAGAAATTAGATCTGCAAGCTGTCACTATGGCAATAGCAGCTGAATTTGTGTTGGTAGAAAAGGGACAAGGCTTGGATGAGGAAGAGAATGATAGAAAGAGACCTATTTATGTCCCCATATGAGTGGGAAACAGAGACAGGAGGGGATGGAGTAGTCAAAGCTAAAAATACAGGACATATAATTGCTGTAAATATATCATAAATACAAGCAAAAGTACATGAAGATTATGATCTCTTATAAAGGATGATATAGAGATCCAGTAAAACACTCATAAAGTTGATGAGCTGATAGAAAATATGATCTAAAAAGACAAAAAGGAAGTTCTCTTGACAAGTAGGTATAGAAGGAACTTTGTGTGCGCTTAAAAGTAGGGGATTTTGGGTAGCTTATTTCTAAAGGAAATTGATTGTGTAAAAATTGGAAAGATTTAGATTTGGTGGACCCTTAGGAGAAACAAGTGCCTTGCATAGAGAAATGGGCTTGTAATGGCTGATGGTCAGGCACTTGTCCAAGGTAAGGTTAATTAAAAAAAAAAAAAGGAAGGAACTTTCATAAAAGAAATTTGCCTTTTGAAACTATTAGGCAACATATGTTGTGTGAACAGAAAGTCACAGTAGAGCAATAATCCTGACAGCTGTGGAGAAACAGGAGTCTGCCGCAGGAACGAACGGCTCGAGACCTGACAGGAATGATGATGGATGCCCTGCTGGTGGTACACGAGGACAAACCAAGAGATGCTGAAACTGGCTGAGCCACAGGAACAACGTTGAGCTGGCATTGCAACTGGACAAACGAGGCCAGTCCTAGTGGTGAGAGGAATGGAAGGGGGCTGAAGGAAGATGGCAGAAATGCCCCCCTCCTTCCCAAGCACGTTGGGCTGCGTCGGCATCTCACCACGAGGTGGCTGCATTTCCCTGTGAACGTCGAAGTGAGTCCTGAACAACGCTGCACACCCCGGAGTACCATGAAAACAAGAATGGGCACAGAGATCCTGGCAGGATTTGGCCTATCTCATTTGAAGAGCCTTAGAAATTCTGAGCCACTGTGGGAAAAACCTGTTGTGCTCCATGTTTTCATTGAGTGTTGGTCACTCTGCAGGTCCTCACGGGTCTGCAAACACATGGTAGCAGTGTTGTGCCTGCTTGCAGCTCATGGGAGACACAAGGCAGTGCCATGTAACTTAGCTTATAATGAAGAGGAGGAAATTAATTTTCTCCTTGCTTTTTCTGGGAACTATGAGTATGTACTGTGAGGTTCAGCCAATCCATGGAAACTTGTGAAGCCGTGGAAACTTGATTCTGAGCCTGGATGGGCATCTAGTAAGGGATAAATTGTACAGCTTTTTCAGATGCCCAGGTCTAGTTATTAAAGAATACTTCTATAACAGGTATTTGAGTCAGATAAGTCGAGAGGACAAATGGTCCCATAAAATTTACCCAAGAAGTGGCCAAATTCCCAGGTGTTTTGTATGTCCTAAGCTCAGGTGATACCACCAGGATGGAGTCATAAGTTATTTCCAGGTGGCTGTGAGATGAGTATGTTTTTGTAATCCAAAGCGTTCTGAAAGTAGGAAGGGAAAGGGCTGAGGAGGAATAATGACATTTTGGGTATACTAGATCAAGATAAAATCTTCATCTCTCCTTGGGTTTTGTCTGTTTTCTCATGTCTTCCTCTTGCCTTTGTCACAGGAATTTGCAAGGTTTTTGGCATGAGGACTGACTTTTTGCTAAACCTTTTTGTGGTACCACACCCTACTGAATTGAAATTCTTGATCTCAGCTTCTAGACACTATCACTTTGGGTCAAAGTTTGAAACAAAAACTCTATAAAGTACCTCTTTAACCTGTCTCAGGAAAGATGTCCATAATTTATCAGTATGGGATGTCAGCATCAAGCCTAACATCTGGTGATTTCAGAAACAGCCTTTTAGGAAGAGACTCTTAAAAGTATTTAAGTACTTCAAAAAATGGAGACGCCATCTTCGAGGAGACTTTTTTTGGTACTATCACTGGTAAACATGTACCATTTTTGAACTGATTTGTCTAAGATGGGGTTCCAAAAAATGAGATCTTGATAGTTTGCTAGTTTTAGAAACCTTTTTGCTTGTAAAGAATTTTCCTTTTTCATCCCTGCAAAGATCTAGAGAAAATCTGTCAGGCCCACTTTAAACTTATTTGGATAAATTCATGAATTTACATTAGAGTCTCTTACTGAAAGGGAGATTTTGCACTCTCAAATATTTTTAATTGAGCTTTCTTGTATCCTTTCCAAGTTGTCAACACGCTTCTTAGCCTTCCATGATTTACACTGTGAATAATTAGTAATAAAAATAATACACTATTATAATAAATCAAAACAAGTTGTACCAGATTTTCTTCTCCTACTGACAGTGGAATGCCTTCCCTGGAAGGAATACATTGGAAGGATTGCCTTCTCTGGAAGAAATGGAATACATTCTTCTCTGTCTCATGATGGTGTACAAACATTTATTTGCATAGAAAACACAACCCCATTTCTATTTTCTTGAACAATCAGTCTTGGAATGACTAGAAATTTGTGCAAGTGGACTGATCCCTCAGGTATTTCCTGGAAGATCCAGTAATTGGTCTGACACACTTTCAAAGGGCAGGTGTAGGGGACCAGACTTATGCCTAAGCTGGTACTTTTGTGGTAACAGTGAAAGGTGCCCATCACTGCTGTGATTTGTCTCTAGCTCCTACTACCATGATGTGAACATGCTTCTCTCTGCTGAGTGCTGGCAAAAAGTTCTTTATCCTTTGCCTAGGGACAGGGACTCTCTGAGGAGGGAAAATGAAGAAACCCTTAGACCTCAGTTTCTACTTGATTCACCCCTCTGGAACTTGAAAGGTTGTGCTCATGGTGAGCCTGACCCAAAGTTGTTGCCATGTGTGAGCCATATGTCTTTTTTTCAGGTCATCAAAACTGCTGGTGACAGAACACAGCACCCATTGGGGTTCTGTGCCTGTGAGGAATGACAGTGTCATCCCAGCCTTTCCTCTGATGAATTAAGTACACCCAAGGCCCTGGGCCTTCCTGGGTGATGAGTTGCAGAGCACAGATAAATAGTTTCTCCCCCTCAATCAGGCCACAGGGCAGCCAGGGCTGGCCCCATTGTCACTTGCCTGTTACAGAGCTACTCACCGGCATTGTCTGGCTGCCATGCAAGGCATTGATGGCAGCTTGGGCCTCTGCATGTGAAGAGTATTTCACAAATGCACACCCTGGAAGAGGAAAAAGAAGAGCATCAGAAAGTTTGCATGGATACCATGAAATTCCATCTAGCTAAGTATCTTGTCCTCAGAAGTGACTAATAATACGGTTGTGAAGAATGTATAACAAAAAAATGTGTCCTGGTCCTTTTCCAGAGTCCAGACATCAGCAGCCTGAGGACCTCTTAAGGCTAAGCTGCTTCCAGAATTCCCACATTGCATGTAATAAGTACTGACAGACAAAAACTTAGCAAGTACATCTTGAATCCAGTCATGTTTTGACCCCCCCAGCTTTCCATGGCAGAATCTTGCACAGTTTTACAATTTATTGGGTGAAAAAGCTGTTTCTTTTATTTGTATTAGACTTCATTCTGAGTGTACTTCCCTCTGTGGTTGTGAGAAATAATATGGAAGCATGTGCAAGTTATTGGGAAGCTGCACGTACTTGATACAAGCAACCACAGGACAAATGTACAGAAGGCATTCAAGTTACTCCAAACCCACAAGGTACCTTATCATATCACTGCTTGGTAGAGCTCTGTGACAGACTGCCCAGAGCTTGTCTTGGCTCCGAGCCACTTGGGTCTGGCAAAGCATGAGACACCTTCTGGTGAAGTAGCAGGGGTGGGAGAGGTACCCATGTGTTGATTGCCATCCTGCCACCACTGAAACTTGAATCTTAGTTTTTCATAGCTGCAAAGTCAGTGCCTGTGTAGGTGTCCTCCTCTGGACATTAGGGAAATGTGGGTAGTGTTTCTCTGGCCTGTATTGCTGTGCGGGGAATCTCTCACTGAACTCTTACATAAGGTTTTAGGGCAGAAAGGTGCATTTATGGATATGTGCTGGAGTGCAAAAATGATCAACACTTCAAAGGGTTATATGCACTTCTAGGGTGGGGGAAAGTATTACCAACACTCCAAGCAAACTGACTCAGAGACGGGAAGGGTAATTTCCATATGCTAAGGAGGTTTTTGTAACAGATTGGGAGAGATCTGAGAAGTTTTGGCTTCCATCCCCTTCTACTACTACCAAAGACTTTTGAGCTTTTAATCAATTTGCAAAGGCCTCTCGGTTTCCCTGAAGGGGTGCAGATTGCAGGGCATGGGATGCCAGTCCTGACACTGGAATGGCTCTCCTTCAGCCCCTTTGCAGCATCTTTAGAAGGTCTTCACACCCTTTTGGATCCCTACAGTGCAGTGTCAAAAATGAAGCAATACAACTTGCAAAGTAGAAGAATGAACCCCAAAGGTCCTTAAAATCACCACTGCAGGCTAATAGAAGTGAGATTGAAGAAAGTAGTGATAGCCCCTTCTAAAAATAATATACACATATAAAATATCTTACAGTTCACTTTGAGGGCTGTTCACTTGGCATCACCCTCTCAGCACTGTGCTCAGGCTGTATTTCAGGAAAGGCCCAATGATTATTGCTAATAGTGGATCTAATTTATAAGGAGCTGAGAGGAGACAATCATGAGAAAATGAGATAGATAAACTTCAGCTGGAAACAATAGGGATCAATTATGACATAATCCCAGCCCAGCATTCCCGGGCTCCTGAGATACTGCGTCTTCCTCTTCATTAATCAGAGATAATCCAGAATTATGGTGTTTAATTATTTGCAGAGATTCTTTTGTACTTTCTGCCTCTAAAAAGAAGATGCTGATTAGGAAATATACAAAAGCTTTCCAGTTCCAGTCACTAATTTCATTTAGAGCAGCATTTTTGGCTGTGATGTTGCTGTCATGTCGAAGGCTTCACTCTTGTCAGGTGAAATTCACCCCTGTGCTGAGGGTCCTGATGGATCAGTGGCGCTGGATAAAGGTGGGAATAAAGGGAGTAGCAGGCATTTATCTTGTTTAATGCCCAGGATACTAATGGGATCCCTCCTACTGCTTTCTATTAACTGCTTCCAGTAGGTTTTGAGGTAGCAGGATGAGTGAAAACTCAGCTTTTACCAGTGCAAATGGCAAGACAATAGCAGAGATTCCAACATTTTGTCCTTTTTGTTTGTGCATTCAATTGGATGGCTTCTGTACACAACACCAAAAGTGCACATAATCTTCCTTCCCACTGTCACCAGAACTGCCTCCAGGAGCGGGTGAGCTGAGGACGTGAGTCATGTCACTCTTCTCAGAACAATGGTGTCCTTTTGACAGGAGCAGCTCTGGAGTGTGAAGGGATTTTGACACACACAGAGATATAACCTCTGCTGAACAGGATGATACATGTGCTTAAGGTTTTCTTGTTCCTTTGCTTCCAGACTAGAGCTGGAAGGCCTGCCCTGACTGTTTTGTCAGCTTGGAGGAGACTGCAGAATCAGGCCCTAGGACTGTAATTGCAGAGGGTGGAAAAGCTCTTCTTGGGGAGGGTGCTGTTGGAAATTTTTACTTTCTGAGTTATTGAGGCAGACTGCTCAATGGGAAAAAAAATTAAAATGGGGAAAAGAATAGCTGCACAGAGGGCAGCACTATGAAGGCTCTGTGGGTCCTTCTGGATCCACTTCAGGTCCCTCACCTGAGAACTCCTGCACTCCTGCCTGAACCCTGGTGAGCTTTACATGGAGTGGTGCAGAATCACTCCATCCTCTCCCAGGAAACATAGGTGCTGCATTCCCCTTCAGGGTGAGAAATTCCTCAGTCCCAGCTCTTCTGCCACTTGGTTACCTGCCCCAGCCACTGTTCCTAGCACTGCTACTCATGCAGGAGGTATTTCTGCAGACCCTGAAGGCCATGCCCCATGGCTCAGGAGAGCACCCATGGCTTCAAGAAAGGCCGAGGCAGGTTTTTGGCTATGCCTGGACTGTGATGGGATTACACTGAGGAGCTGCAACCCACCTTCTGAGACCAGTGCTTGCACTGAGCTACCTGAAGGGTGTAGAGGCTCACCACAGGGATATCTGGAGGGCTGGGTAGGATTTAAGGGCATGGGATCTGACTGCTATCTGGAATTTAGACAGTCTGCTTAAATCTCAACTTACATAGAATTTAAGCCTTATGGGTTTTACCCAAAATAAGTAGCTCACAAGCAATGTGTGTCACATATTGGTTTCTAGCAGATGGAAAACATTATAGACTGGGAATAACTTTGTGGGAGTTGTGGCTTGCCTGACTGTCTCCTAAGATAAGGGCACTAGCCTTAAGTTTTCCATTGGATTGACTGCTCTGTGTGCATGTGTGCATGCACGAAACCATGTGTGTGTAAATTAGGAGCTTCACATTCTCAGTAAATAGCACCAGCAAATGGAAGCTGGTAATATTAACTCTGTCAAGGCTCAGTATTGATCCTGAACAGCTCAGTGAAACGTCAGCCTGAGACTGCAGCCTGCTAGCACTAATAATTAAACTGGTTAGCAATATGGAGCTGCCACTCAGATTCTGTCTTATAATGAAATTGTTTTAGAAGGAAAAAAAAAAAGATAGAGCAAGTATGAAGACAAGTCTGTGGGTTGGATCTCCTCAGGAATTTGTTTCTTACAGAACTCAGACTTTATTGCCTTTATTATTACTTTGTTTAACTCCTTTGTCATTAGATTTCTTTCCAGGTGGAAGCAGACAGACTTTTTTTTTTTTGCTTTTCCCCAATTTTCTGATTTGTTCAGTGAATAGGTGCTTAACTGTCTGCTATTATGATGGTTGGAGCTTCTCTAGGACATCCTAGTCTACTACTTCCCCATGGGCCAGCCCCTGTCTTTGGGTGTTATGAAAATGAAGTGACCACAAAACTGAAAGAAGGCCCCCACAGCTTATTTTCAGCCATCAGGAAGGCTGAGCTGTGCTGGTGTGTATTGAACAGCTATGAGGCTGGTGTAAAGTATTTGTTTTGGCCACCAGTGATTTTATGGAATAACAATATCTTTCTCCAGTGCATCACTGTGATTTGGATTTTTTTGCCTCCCTGTTGCAAAAATGTGCTGGTTGATGTTGTCACTTGTCAAAATATCCAGGGAGATAACAACTGCGTCAGCAGGACTGGCCTCTTCTCTGGTGTTGCACATGCCAACACAGTTTATGCTATATTATATGCAGATCAATATTTTATGGGCACATTATACGGCCAGGAGGAGAAGGTTTCCTATTCAGATTGAAGTTACTTTGTCTAGAGACTTATGGGGGGAAAATATGACTTTCCTGCACAGGACAGAAGCCTCATCCTCACGCCTGGGCTGTAGCAGGTGGTCTTTTGTGCTATCCAGGTAAAAAAAGTGGCAGAAGGAGGAAAGGCCCCTAGTTTTGCAATGAGGTATTTGTGTATTTCAAACAGTAAATGTGTAATGAGTGTAATATTTAAACTGGCACCTGTACCCTTGCAGCTGCAATCACTGGCTGGTATGAATCCATGCAAAGACCAGGAGAAGAAGGGAAAGATCTGGGGCTGGTGGGTGAGAGATAAACAGAGGCGATGATGGAGCTGGTGAGTCAAGATGCAGAGTACCAGTGTACCAGGATTTTTCTAAAGAAAGAGTAATCCTGCTCAGCGGGGTGGGGAGAGCACATCTTGAGTGAATGTAAAGGCCCTGTTCAGAGGGGAGGCATCAGTTTGCATGTAGTGAGCCATAGCCCACTGGAGACGTGTGTTTTACAATGCAATCAGCTTTTTCCTCTCATGCACAAGCAGAGAGTGACCAGCAGAGTAAAAATGTGCCCCCCTCCTAAGGTAAGAAGTGCTGTTCTGGGGGCTGCATGATACTTTTGTCACACCAGAAAATGATATCTACTCGAAGAGCAGGGTGTAGCTCAGCACAAGCCATCCCTTACCTTTGCTGTTGCCATCGGGTCCCCGAAGGATTGTGCACTCCTCAATGTTGCCAAACGCCTCGAATAGCCTGCGCACATCGTCTTCCGACTGCTGCTTATTGAGCATGCCCACAAAGAGTTTTCTGTCTTCTGGAACAAAATAAAGAGATGCTTACCATATTTCAGGAGGGATGTGAAAGCCAAGATGGCTCAGTATCACATGCAACACAAACGGTGACTTCACCGAGGTGACACATCTCAGAAGCTGCTAGTCTTTTCAGGTGGCTGGCTCGAAAAACACTAACAGCCTCTGACTTCACATGAGTACTTGAAAATCATCCAGCAAATTTTGGAAAAACCAAACCACCAAAAAGCAAACAAAAATGTTTTGGTTGTTTATAAAATCTTTATCTGCCTCTTAAAATCTAGGCACCAAAGTCTTCCAAATCAGCTTCTTCTTATCAGTTTTTGCAGTCAGTTTGCAGTAACTGAAATGACAACTTTGCTCAGACTGCAATCCAAGAGGAATGTGATAAATATAGTATATTGGAAGCAAGTCCAAATGAAAAATAACATAAGTTAGTAGCCCTCGCAATACTAAATAAGCTGCAGGAAAAAGATGTTTAACATAAGCTTTTTAAAATCAGGATATAACAGAAGTCACAGCCTGTAAACCAGAGATTTGTCATTCATGCCCACTCAGAGACATGTATCTACAAGTTTGGATGAGATTTTTAATATACTTATAAAGTTCATTTGAAAGAAGCCCAAAGTTTTTGAAAACTAAACTTTTTTTTTGAGATATAAAGTTAACTTATATGATTGTTAATATCTGAGATAGTTCAGGCAGCTGGTATTTCAAGCCAAAGCAGGACATTTTCTGCTAGTGGATAATTGTATTTTGAACAAGGATGCTCAGTGTGACCCAGCACTGTGCACTCACAGCCCAGAGAGCCAAAGGTGTCCTGGGCTGCATCCAGAGCCCCGTGGGCAGCAGGGCAGGGAGGGGATTCTGCCCCTCTGCTCTGCTCTGCTGAGACCCACCTGGAGCACTGCATCCAGCTCTGGGCTCCCAGCACAGGAGGGACACAGACCTGCTGGAGTGAGCCCAGAGCAGGAACTGGAACTAGATGATCTTCAGGGTCCCCTCCAACCCAAACGATTCTATGATTTATACTTGGACTTAAACCAAGGTCGGGGGTCTTCATGAGACACCTCCAGAAAATATAGGTGAAAAAAAATGGTTGTCAGAAGGATCTCAGAGGTGGCTGAGTGATGCCTCTCGATCAGGTTTCTGTTCAAAGACTACTACCATTACACCCAGAAGAAAAGGAAATTTACATAGTTTACATCGTGTATGTAAACAGGCCATTTGCACATGATTCATAAATGTCTTATTTATGATTCATTAAGCACTATGTAAATGTGTGAACCAAGAGGGTTTTTTCAGAGCACGTTACAGAGCAGATGTAACTAATTTGAATAAATATATGTAAATATCTAAATAATTTTTTAAATTTAATTTATTTTTTTTAGTGTACAGGTTAACCTAAAGCTGAACAAAACACTGGTTTGCAATAACCCTTTTCTGGCTGACTAATTGGGCAATTCATGTCACTTTTGTTCACTGAGAAATCACTGGAGTAGGCAATCTGTTCTGCTTCAAACCAGTGTTTGATCAAAATTCTCCTCTCCAAGATGCACCTGCACATTGGCAAATTACTTTACAGCCTTGGATGTGAATAATTTTTCATGCAGTGGCTATTGAATGAGGATATTAGGAGCTTTCAACCCTGCAGTTGAGTTATCCACGACAACGAAAAGTGTACTGCCCACAGAAAAACAGGAATTATGTTGCCTTCACCTAGGTTGTTCAACTGGTAGGAAAAACTGGTTTAGGGAGATACAGGTACACTTCTGATAGGTGAGAAAAACAGAAGTAGCCTTCTGATAGACCCATTAAAGCAAGAAGTATTCCTACTTTATGTTGAAATTGGTTATGCAGAGAGGCATTTTGAGGTCTTTGCTGGCAATGAAAAGTTCAGATTGTAGTGGTGCACAAAGCCCCACCTAACACCATGCAGCTTGCAGGTTGTCCCCACCTCACAAGAAGGTGATTCAAACACCTGAAAGGCTTGTTTTCCCAATGGCCAAAGTGTCCTGCAGAAGACACTCCAAGATGTGAGGTACAAGCCTGAGAGAAGCAGCTGCTGAAGTTCACTGTGTGCTCTGGGGAGTATCCTTCAGTCTAGGGCACGACAGAGCCTTAGGAAACGAGTCCAGTCCTAAGTCCAAAGGTTCCCCAGATATTGGAAGAAAACCTACCTAGCAAATGGGACCACCTTCCTGCAAGATTTTTTAGGAAGGGGGCAGATCAGCTGGAAAGAACTAGGAACATGACTGGCAAAAGGTTTTGCCTAGAAACTTTGTGTCTGTTAAATACTTCCAGCACAACAGAAAAATGTTATATTGTTCTTTGTACAGCTTTCCCCGTTTCAAATAAGCTGTCTCAGCAAAAGCACTCCTATGGCTGTGTAACTGTTTTCACTGGACTTTTTGCTAATATAAATGTATCATTTAAAAAAAATATCACATCCTTCCTCTGTCAGCAAAACTCTCTAGTGTGGAACTGGCCTGAAACTGCCTTGTCTGGACTAGTTTATGCAAAGCTAAAACTAGGTGTTTTAGGAACTGCTCAAATTATTATTTCTACATCCCCCCAGCCCACATCTTTGCAGCACACTGGGACTGTACTGGCTGGCAGATGATGTGGTGCTTTGGTGAGGTGCCCATGAGATGGTCATCTGACCATCAGGGGCAGGCTCTGTCAAAGGGAGAATCAGCTTCCCCAGGAACTGCTGGTCCAGGGGAGATGGTGTGAAGGTGATCCCCACGGACAGCCACTGCTTGGACATCACCTCCAACCCCATCTCCAAGCCAACATTCTGTCTCCCTCCTGAAAAACAGCACCCCTTGAAGTCAGGAGAATCATTTGTTATATCTGGCATCTCAGAACTCTACACAATCCCATTCTAGACTGATAAAAAATGAGTTGATTTAACAAGTTTTTTTTTTTTTTTNAGTATCTATAGGAAAGTGCTGCATTTGCCTCTCACATCCCAGCTCTTTCAGGGAACTTAACACTGTGTTTTAACAACACTTGTTACATATCCTGAGTAGGAAAAGAGAGACCAGCAGAAGGCACCATTCAACATGTTCCAGGTCTTGGCTAATGAGTTTATCCTCTAGTGGTCTTTTATGAGCCTCTTACACCCTGGGCATCATCATGCACTACTCTTCCACACCCCAGACAAAAAACTGGCATGCCATGCACCAAGACAACTACTTCTGGTTTGTTAATATGTCTAAAAAAGGCCATGAGTTTGCAAGAATAAAATGAAGAGGGGATGTGCTGATGTCATCAAGGTGTGTCTTCAGCACGTGTGCACATCACTGGTGCTCCTCACCAGTTGTTTCCAGTGTCCTCTAGTGAGATTTGAGGGCACTACATCCTACAAAAATCTGCGTTTTAGGCTGCACACAAGCCTGGAGCAGTCCTAGATCCCTAAGCTCTGCCTGCCTGTAGGGTCCATCTCTACCAACAATAATCCACCCATATCACCATCCTGAGTCCCGTGCTTCCTCCTTTTTCAGTGAGACATTGTTCCAACTAAATGTGTCTCAGGATCCACACCTGAATTTCAGAGCACTGGGCAGACTCAGTCTCCTATCTCCTCCATTGCCAGGCTCAATGCTTAATGCCATTTCAGACTGTGGGACTGTGGGGCAAAAACCCTTCAGAACAGGCTTCCTAAGACATGGGTCCCTGACCAAAGCGAACACACAGTCAAGGAGAACAGAAATATCACTGTCCAGGGCAGAAGAGAAGGATGAAAAGAGGCCAGGCATGAGCCCATGATCTGGGATGTCCCCAGCATGAGCTGTGGACATGACCTTGTGGTCCAACCTAAACTGGTGTGTGGCCACAGAGAGGCAGCTGTACCTTGCAGTACCACACAGCCTTGCTCAATGAAGATGGGCACCAGGGAGTAGCATCCACCACCTCCTCCCTGTGAGGGGAATGAAGACAGTGAGCTTGCTCAGCGTGTCTAAGAATGGGTGTGATGAAAGAAGCCTATTCCATGTAGCCTCCTCAAGGCCACACATGGCTGTGCATCAAGTATTCAATCATATCTGAGAGTCTTCCCTTTGCTTTTGTGAGGAACAACCTGACCAAATTTCTGTCTCCCAAGTCACAATTTCAGTTTCTATCTCATCTGAGGACTC
The DNA here is from genome assembly GCA_013398275.1 of Promerops cafer. Classification (NCBI taxonomy): domain Eukaryota; kingdom Metazoa; phylum Chordata; class Aves; order Passeriformes; family Nectariniidae; genus Promerops; species Promerops cafer. Next base: position 475,974 of record VZSE01014927.1, read on the forward strand.
CTCATTAACCTTGCTGCACCACTAGGAGCAGTGACACTGCCCTGCAACATCCCAACTGAATATGGTGTCCATGTGAGCCTCTCCTCCTCATGCTTTTGTCTTCCCTCATTATTGTACACCGCATTATCAGTCTTTTTCTACAAGCTGAGTCCATCATGCCCACTTTGCTGTGGAAATGTCCAACCATGGGTGGATATTTTTGTGTGTGATGGCACCCAGGAGAGCCAAGGAGGTTTTTGCTGGTGAATTCTGATAATACTGAAAATTAGGTTCCTCTCAGGTCTGCCCCATTTTGCCATAAACAAATAACAACAGTGACAGAAGGTACCAGCCCAAGATCCTCACAGGGGGACAGGAAGGGAGAGAAAGACCACTGCAATGGTAAATCAGAGTTCCCAGAGATGTCCCTTTGGTGACATTTCCAACACCCCTGTGGAAACAGGCTTCCCTCTTCCTGACTGCTCTGCCAGGACTGGAGGCTTGTGCCTGTCAGGAAAAGCTGGCTGCAAGGCACCGTGGTGAAGAAACGCAACTTGTCAGATAAATATACTGCATCTATAGACCTCCCTGCAGTGTTTATATGCAGCCTTGGCACCTTCCCCAGCGCAAATAGGGGTTAAATTATTCCCTGTTCTATTTGTATTTAAATGTTATGTTTCCATGATGAGTGTAAGGCAGAGGTGTCAGATGGGCCCGGGTGAAGGAGGCGGCACACGTGAAAGGTGAAATAACAGAGCACTGCAAACCAAGTGCTGAAAGGAGATGGGAAGGGGGGACACTGGAGCGAGGGGGAGAAGGGGGAGGATGGGCACTAATTAAAGAGACAGCAGGGACAATGAGATGCAGGATGTTTGACCCTCTGTGGAGCAAGAGGACAAGAACAAGAATCACAGCAATTGTGGAGGGACTGGGGGAAAATTAGGGTCACTCGCAGGGAGACATGACACAGGATTGTGTTTATCCAGATAGCTCTCGCTAATGTATGTGTGTGCGTGGGGGTACATTTAGATAAGAGTATATAAATACACTTGTGTTCTCATATTCCTCATGCAAAACAAAGAGGTTGAATCCTTGTGTCGGGAAAGCGCAAACCGGCTTTACCACCTAGAACTTCCGAGGCCTTGGAAATAAAGAGGGACAGATTTACCATCTCTGTGTCCCACGCTAATTTATATAGCTAATAATTATTTGTCCCTGCTGCTATTCCCCTCCTTCCCAAGCATGCTTGCACACACAGAGGGGGAGCAGCTGCAGTGCCTTGGTCCTGGCACTGGGAAGGCCTTTAAGCTCATCTGCTTGGCACCACAACACAACAAACAAGCAGCCTGGAGAAGTTTTCTATGCAGGTGTGGGTAAGAAGAAAAGCTGGTGCATAGGACCAAGTAGCTCAGAGCCTTGTCCAACAGGATCTTGAAAGTTTCCAGAAATGAGAAACCTATAACCCCTCTGGGCAGCCTATGTCTTTGTTTCACTAACTTCTCGGTTAAAGAAAAAAAAAAAAAAAAAAAATTTCTTTGTATCTAGAGTGAATTTGTTCTTGTTTGAAAAGTAGGAGCCCTTATCCTGTTGGTACTGGCTATATTCAGAAGTCTGTCCTCACCTCTCATAAGCATCCTAAAGTATTTAAATAAGGTCTGCCTAAAGCCTTCTCTTCTCCTGGCTGAAAAATCCCAATTCTCTCAGCCTGTCTTCATAGCAGAGGTCTTCAGACTCCTGATTATCTCTGTGGCCTCCTCTGGATACTCTACAACAGGTCCACACCCTTCTTATGGTAGGGGCCCCAGAGCTGGATGTAGCAGTCTCAAAACCACAAAAACAGCCTCACAGAAACAGAACAGAGGGGCAGAACCACCTGCCTCAACTTTCTTTTGATGAAGTCCAGGACAGGGCTGGTTTCTGGGCTGCAAGAGCCCATTGCTGACTGTTGTCCAGCCTTTCATCCAGAAGAGCTCTCAACTCAAAGCAGTGGGACCAGGCATATGCCAAAAATCACAGTGGTGAAAAAGAGCCATAAACCTGGGTTTCTTTCAGACAGTCATGACCAAGGAATCCTCCACAGGGCAAAGAAGAAAGAAGGCATTTCATAGAAGAAGGGTGAGCTGCAGATGCCCTGAAGGTTATGAAAGTTTGGTTTGAGCTCTGAACTCAAATCTGCAAGCTCAAACCTGTCATTCTCTTGAGCCAGGGTGCCCCGCCACTCCCCTTAACCTGTGCTAATCAGGTGATCAATAAGCTAAAAGCAGGGCATTTCCCAGGGCCTGGGTTTCACACTCCTATTGCCATTTTCACAGCAGTCCTACAGTTACGTGATGATGATTACCACCCTTTCCACAGGGGAAGTGATTATGAATTCTGTTGTAGCTAATTGTAAATTAGCTAATTATCTTCTCCGTGGTACCTTGCTGGAAAATACATGAACCTTGTAAAATAGAGGTGCTTCAAAAATTAGGATGGGGGAAAAATCCAACAAGATTCAAAAGCCCAAACAACAGAAACATAGTGCTACCTAACTCCAAACAATAGCAAACAAACCATCCTTCCACCTGCAGATCCTCTTTGGCCCCTTTTCCTTCCTCCTCCTCGTATCAAACAACATCCTCAAGGGGCTAATTCTGCTGCAGGCTTTAAAATGTTTGCTGAGTTCACCTCTTCCTTGCAGCTGGGTGTTGTGGGGCATCCCTAATCACATCTTAGCAGAACTGATTTCTTTGCACTGATCTCTCTCCCTCCTCCCTCCCTGGTTTGCTTTTACTTAACAGATCCTTTATATCCCATACGTTAGCAGATATGATTGCACAGCTGCTGGTCTCCAACTGCTGGAGACAGAGGCTTTGAGACACCCGGGCTAGAGAGAATAACAGCTAATCTGAACAGCTGTGTGATGGGGACAAGTGCAAATGAATATAAGCCCAGGTGTGGGAGCATAATTCTCCCGTGCAAAGAAGGAAGCTTCATCCCACAGGCGCGTTACTCTCCACTGTTGCATGTCAAAACCTTAGTTTGAAGGATTTCTCTTACTTAATTGCTTGGCTGCACTCTGAGCCTTGACTTGGACATGGATCCTGTAAACAGAGTGAAAGAACAGCTGAACAAGAGACAGAGGGTCTGTCTGACTCTGCTGTCTCTGGCAACAGCCAGTTGTGGATATCTAGGGAAGAGTAAAAGAATGGGGAATTTTGTGGATTCCCCCAGTATTCTCCTAGAATTCGGTGCTCTGCAATTCAGGGAATTCTGGAGGCTGCAGGTTTTTTTTGTTTTGTTTTTCATATGTAGTAGTTTCTGAAGTGTCTTTCTTTGATGCTGAAGTGTCTTTCTTTGATGTAATTGTTCAGTGGACTTTTGAACCCATGTGCGCTTGCGAGCATCCAGCACATCCTGCAGCGAGACTTAAGCACGCACTGAGTTAGGAACTTCTTCCTTCTGATTATTTTCAACACACCAAAAACTATTTTCAATAGATAGAACCTAGATCTTGCTTTGGGAAAGAGTGGAAATCATTCCTGATCCAGTTATGGAAGAGTGGACCCATGAGGATATTCAAGAGCTTGGCTGAAGTTCTTTTCTGTAACATTTCAGACTGGTTTTTGGGACTCCTGAGTCCCATCTTAAGCTGTGCTTTGGAAACTCGGGAAAGCAAAACCACTTTTCTCTTAGAGTGATTTGTTATTCCTGGTACCAAAGAGATGGATGACTGTGCAGTTACTGTTATTAAATACTTATATCTCTGCCAAGGACAGCGGCCTCAGTGGAAATATGGGCTACATAAATTACCCAGTGAAAAAGGCAGCCTCAGTTTCCCAACCTGCAAAAAGACTAATTGGTGTTTGCAACAGGCAAAACGGGGCACTGGTGAGGTTTGCCATACTCCAGGAGCACATGTAGCCCTGGCAGAAGTAATGAAATGTAACTGTCAGGCTGGGAGTCAGATCTGTGGCTGAACCCTACAATGGTTTCTATCAGATTTAAGTGGCTGGACCTTTCCCAACTCTTTTTCATGCAAGAGCATGGGGGTAAGTCAAGGCAGGGTTTAGTCCTCAATAAAAGCCTACTTTTGTAAATTACAATGACTGTGAATCTTGGAGTCATCTTATAGGGAGAAATTTTCATGTCCTGCAGTAGTGTGACTCTTAAAGACAGTGGAGCAGTGATCAAGGTGCTTGTGTCCAAGAGAACACAGATGTTGGCTGCTGTTGGCCCTGTGAGAAACTGGAAAGAAAATTAACTTTTTGCCAGATGTTGAACCCAATGTCTAAGATTATCTTTTTTAATTAAGCATGACTGGGCCTTTTCTTTTCTTTCAGTGTCCTAGTCTATATTACAGTCCTACCTTCCTGAGAAAAGACGTGCTATACATGGAACTGGAAGAGGTCCTTGATGTGCAGCAGCTGTAAACCACATCCAGGTATTGTCTGGGAGAGCAAGCGTATGAGCAGGATGGAAAAAGTGCAGAGCCATGATGAAAAATGGAAGGAGATGGAGAAGACTGTTCAGAGCAGGAGGGTGGGTGAGGTTTGGGTTTGGCTGCTCTGTGCTGCTTTAGCAACACCCGCTGTGCACCAGCACTGAAGTGAAACCCAAACGCGAACCGAGAGCCTCATCTGGGCAGTTCAGATGAAAACACACTCAGGCTTCCTCTGTGCACTTGGGGTATGGACAAAACTTTGGCCATGGGCCAAGCAAACCCTGCCATGAAGACATAGCCTAAACGATTCTAACAGCAGACTCTTCTTGTACAGCTGCGAACATTATAACCCCAAGACAAATATCTGTAGTTCTGACTTGCTGAACAGCACCATCACAACTGTCCACTGCCAAGAGATGCTATTCCCTGTGCAGATCTTAAATGACAGGTTTTATGGTGTTTGATATTGAGCCGGGAAAACGACTTGAAAAGATCCATTTCATTTGTAGCCCTTGCTTAGGAAAGCTGTTGGTGAGAAAAGTCTAAAACCCCATGCCAGGCAAAGCATAAAGCCTCTGCCTCTGAACTGTGCCCCACAGCTCACAATTCTTCTTAGTTGTTATCTGAAACACACAACTGGAATATTTTTGAGAATTGTTTCTGAGGCAATGCTTTTTAGGAAAAGACTTGGGAGTCAAAATCTGGTCTTTCTAAACTCAACCTATAGCCTAAACACACACTTTCTTTCCACAATTCTGCCACAACAGTAAGAATATCTGAATCCAAATCAACCTTTCAATCATGAAAAAAAGGTTAAATGAGACCTCTTTCCCTAGCTATTAGCAGCCTGTTTTTACAGTTCCCATTTCTCAGGAACAGCCCTGGAAAAGTTCTTGGGAGAAAGCACCTAAGGAGACCCAGCATGGAAGAGCAGATGTGCTATGACTAAACTTCACAGGAATTTGCATGACTGTTTAGGATCATTCCTCCTGTGAATCCACAAATATTATCTCGGCCCAGTTTGATGGATTTCCAGAAGAAGAAGGAGATGGAGGAGAAGACTGTCTTGTACTATCAAATGACACCTCAAAGGAACACTGATTTATACTTTTGCACTCATCTTTCAGAGGCAGCTCAGATTTGAATACAACTCCTATTGCCTTTGGTTCTGGGGAATTTAACAGTTCTTAATTCCTATGTGTAACATCCCCTTTTCACTCTGTGGCCACACAAAGTTGAGGCTGAGCCTGAAGGGCCATTTGGTTTTCACACCCATTCAGAGCAAAGCTTAGAAGCTTCTTGACAAACTCCGGAGTGTCAGTGGTGTCAAGACTGGTATGTCAGGAAAATAAGTTTCAGTTCCTAAACTCATCTCACTGGTGATCTGTCGAAGCTTTGAAACCCTTTCCAGAAGCCTAGAAGGCCAAGACATTAATCTGTGGTAGCACGCCAGCCTTGAGCACTGAGGACTATTGAAACAGTGTAGGCATGGGCAGGAAGGGGGGTGGGAAGGACATATTTTGTCTTGCAGGAGTTGGGACGACATTTCAGATCAAATTAAACTTCAGTTTTTAAAGACTTCAGTGGAGGTAATTGAAACACTTCCTCACAATTGCCTGAACCTAAGTGTTATCTCTCTTTTCCTCTGTATATCATCCCTTTTCCCCCAAGCCTGAGACAGCCCCACACGGCCACAGCCTCCTTAATATTAAAGACGGTGATTAAATGGGATTCGCCAAAAGACAAAGGGCTGAAAACCTGCCAATTGTTAATCCCTCCTTTGCTGTGCTTAAAAATTCCATTTTCTTCATTTGAAGAAAGGAGGGGGGGAAGAAAAGAGAATTATACGTCTATGTCTAATTTAAATTCTGGTGTCGCGGGTCCTGTTCCCTTCTCCCTCTCTTGACGTCTGAATATATTCCTTTATTACCATTATTACAGCTTTCTGATTGCATTAAAATTCATCCACACGCTTCTCTCCACATTCCACTTTTCTTTTGCCAGTTTTTTTGCTAATTCCCTTTTTCTCTCTCCCCTTTTCTCCCCACTTTCAAATTATACAGAATGTCATTAAAGATCTCCACAAAATGCCTCAACTCCCTTCTCTATTGCTTTTATAAACTTGCTGGGTTTTTTTTTTTTCCTCTCCATCCCCTCATCTGCAAACAAAGAAAATGAAGAAAAGGCAAAAGAAAACAATAATAATAAAGGAATCCAAGCAGCACGTCTCAGAGGTCTCAATAACACCTTTCCTACTTCATGCAGCTCTTAGCCTAATGTTCACTTCAGTTATGAAGCTGTATTTCATACAGAAGTTTTGTGCATTTTTTGTTTGATGATGTACCTGGAATCCTTAGTTAAAATCAAAAGTGGAGTTTGCCAGGCTGTTTTTATGAGCATGTAAAGAGATAGTCTTGCCTGTAACTGTAATTAGAAGATTGGGGGAAAAAAATAATTTCACCCTGCTTTATGGAGCAAGAGCTGAAATCCTGTAAGGATTTGCTTATGGATGAGAGCAGTGGAGCTGGGCATGCAGTGCATGTGGCTAGTTGCAGGTAAATAGTACAAGACCTGAACCCCCATAGGATCCACCCAGTTAATCCTTCAGACATCCCCTGACTGTTAGGACACCCTAACAGTGACTTTTTTCCCCCACAAGGCAGGTCACCTAAAAAGACAGCATGACTTTTGTTAAACCAGTTCTGCTCTGTCTAGGTGGAAGTCTCATTTGGAAGATTTTATTGGTAAAAATGAAGGTGAGAACTGGACTCTGCTTCCATATAAAACACACCTGCATATGGGCAGCTGAACAATAAGGTGGAGGCACATGACGTAGTGCCAGTGTGATTAGGCTGGGGTGTCTGATCATCCCAACCTGTCCTTGTGACTCTCCTAGCCCAGCTGGCAGGAAGAAGCTGCTATTATGAAACTTTAATTCATTCTTGCCAGCTCTTCTCAGGGTGCCTAAGTAGGTTTTTTGTTATTGTTGGTAGTTTTATGTTTGGTTGTTTTTTGGGGTTTTTTTGCTATTACTTTTGCTGCTGTCACCCTCAATTACACTGATATAATGAAATGACTGAAACTAGATGAAAAATGGATTTTTTTTCTGTAAGAAATACTGATGTCTCAAAAAATGTACTTCCACTTTGAATTGGAGAGGCCAAAGTTCTTGTGAAATGGAAATTCTTCAGTTGTGAAATGTTACAGGGTATTGTCTCAGAGGAATAGAAAGCCTTTGTCTTAATAACCTCAAAACATAAAATATATAAAGCAGAATAGCTGTGGTTTTCAGCCAGACAAAAGAAAGTATATTTTCACACACTATATGAATAAATAAAAGACATTTCTGTCATGGGATGTTGCTGAACGCAAAAGTCATAAATTAGCTCCAAGGCGAATGAGACAGATTAGTGGTGGTTATGTCCACTCAGTTCTATAAAACATGAATATCCAGATGCAAAATCTATCTTAGTCACTAAACCTCTGTCTGCTGGAAGCCAGAGGGTATTAGGGGGAGGATCACTCTTCATAAAAGCCTTGTTCCTACTGTTTCTAATGGGCACTGTTGGAACAGAGGATGCTGGACTAGACAAGCCTTTGGTCTAACTCAGAATGGAGGCTAGTGGTTTAATACAATACAGACCTGAAACAAAATTAAATCAAAAAGATGCCGTTAAAATGATAGATTTGTACCTCCTGAAAAGAGAACTCAATGCATTAATTTAAAAAAAAAAGATGTCCCCTGCCAAAAATCTCACTGAAATGAATCTGTTCCAGGGGAATACTTTGCCTGTTACAAAACTACATGTTGGGCTAGACACCTGTTCCTTTGAACTTCTTTGGCCAGCTCAATAAATGACCCAGGAAATGAATGGATCTGCTTCAGGATGCCACCCAGCAGGTTCTGGCTTGACTTACCCACATATTCATTTAGACTGTTATCCTAAGGTGTGTCTGAGGAGGAACATTATATTCCAGTGGTGTTACACCAGTGCTTGAAATAAATATCGGGGATTCAGAGTTAGAGCTGAAGCTTATTGAAGTTAATGAAAAAGAGTTCCACGGAGCCTTGCAGGCTTTGGATCAGACTCCCAATTTGCTGAAACACTGCTCAGCTGTCCCTGCCACTGCTGGGTACTGCAGATTCTCCCTGATGCAGAACAATGTCTTACACCCATGCCAGGAGAGATCTGGTGAGGACAGAGCAGAAGGACAGCAAGAGCCTGGATGACACCCATCACACCTTTTCTGTGCCAGGATTTGGTAGTCTGCCTGTATTTCCTTGATTCAGCCTGCTTCCTTACACTCCTTTCACTGTTCTGCTGCGGTAAGGAAAAGAAAACAAACCCCCTGTGAAATGTCCTGCACAGGCAAAACTCATCCTTCCTCTGAGTAGAGGATTTTCCTGCAGGTCTCACCCCAGGTTTTAAAACAGCACTGCAGAGCAGTGAAGGAATGCAGTAAAACAGGGATCAGACAGGATGGCCTGAAATGCCAGGCAGGGCTTGCAGTAGAATTTATAATCAGCACACTCACAGAGGAACTTTCCTTCAGTGACAGTAATATTCAGCAGGCACTTGTCACTAAGTAAGGCCAGCTGGATCCAAAAAGAAGTTATCCATAGAGGTGGGATGTCCAGAGCCCTTTCTGGTGTCTTCCAGTCACTTTTTCTCCCTGCATTTGGGCTGGTTTCAAACTCAGGGGAGACCCATCCCACTGAGCACGCCGAGCCAAAGATTTCTCCTCTTGGGGAAAGCAAGGCTGCTTTCTTTGATGTCACTTAGCATCTCCCTATAAACATTTTATTGAAGATTATTTCTTCCACCCACCTTCCCACCCCCCCAGCTCTCAACTCCGGCTGGCTTTAAATGCCACTGTCATTTCCATCCGCTGACAGAGCTCTTTAACTGCCGCGCCGAATGGCATTCGCTAAAACCAACTAATAGAAGGAAATGAGGTTAACCTTTTAGAAAGGTGAAAACGAGCTGGGTGCCATGCCAGCAGTAAAGAATTAGTTCATAAACAGGCTCCCGCTGCAGAGGCAGTTTCAAGCAGGCACTGGTGCTGCTGGCAGTGCTGTGCACAGGTGGGTCTCAGGGGTGAGCTTGGTCAGGAAAAGGCTCGGCACCTCCCCATTCACACAGTTTAGTCAGCCCTTCCCTGATGGGCCTGTGGGGACAATCCCACAATTCTGATCTTGGCTGCTGTGGTCTGAAATCACAGCAAAAAGGTGTTGGTTGTAGTGGCTGCCTATGACATAATAGTGGATTGCACCTGCAAATCTTTTCTCCATCATCTTCTTTCGCATGCAGGAAAATGGGAGTGCTCGGGGCCAAATCCTGCCTTGTCGGTCTCCTTGCTGAGTTTCTCCTTTCTATCCATCTTTTTAAATCCTTCCCAGCTCAGCCCAATACTACCTAGTAACTCTTAGTGACTGAATGAGGGCACTGCTTCTGTAAAAGTACCATAGCTGGGTGCCCTTGAACTATCTAAAGAACCATTATTGTCCTTATGTTTTCCTTTAGGATTAATGAATTTGTTGTCTTACTCATCAAGAGTTAGATAAAATCCTGGCTTTAAACCACACCTTGATCTTTCATGTGCCACTCTTGATCTCATACCTGATACCCTATACTATAGAACTCATGGAGGAGAGCAAAAGGGAAGAGCTGGGGACAAAAGACTTCTATACACCTGCAAGAGAAGGGACATCTCTTTGTCTACTCAGAAGACTCATGTGATTAAGGCCAGGCTGGATTTGGTTTTGAACAATCTTGTCTGGCAGAAGAGGGTCCCTGCCTGTGGCAAGGGTGTTGAACTGGATGATGTCTTTCCTAACAGCGGGTGAGTCTTAACAGGGGGAGCTCAATCCTTTACCAGTATGGGCATCAGAAGGAGATACATCACAGCGCCATGATGGGAGCAAGACAAATATTTGTCAAGTAGTTTTCTATTGACAGTGCTCTGCTTCATCTAATTTTAATTAGATCAGAGAGCCTGAAGGATGCACATACTACCAAGTGTATCAACAACAACTGGCAGTATAGGACGGAGTCCATATGAAGTTTGTCTCCTGTTTTCAATCGGTTTGTATAGATGCATCTCTGTTTTTTCACAGAAGTGCTCTGAAGTTGGTCTTTCATCTCAGCTCTGCACAGTGGTGCCCATACTATTGTCTTTCTCTTGCCATGGCATATTATCCATGTCAAAAGTGTTTGAAACAGAAAATTATACACCTGGACCAAATGATTAGTAACTATAAATCTAGAAAGCTTCCTGAAACAAGATCTTACTCGGTATAAATCAACATTACAGACATACACTGTGCAATGGTAGAATTATTTGTCCCACCAACACAGCTAGGGCAAGATCAGGAAATATAAAAAACTGTTATCCCATTCCTGCTCAATGTTAGCAATGGCAGAAATTAATTGACTAATTCAGGGTAAAGTCCAAGTCTCAGAAAGGTGTTTCTAGCCACTAGAGCTTTACTGTCCATATAGTAAAAAATGACCATCCGCAGGCTCTTTCCACCTCAGGTTCCATCATTACTAATAACGCTTTTTGGCTAACAATGCTTTTTGGGGTGTGTGGAGAAAGCAGGGCTGTGCAAGCCAGATCTGAACCTGGCTCTGGTCCCTATTACTGCAACAGTACTGTAACTGTGCTAAGGGGAGTCATCTCTTCCCTTCATCAGTAGCCAGGACTCAGAGAAACAGAGAGAGGCAGAGTGCGAAGGTGCTGTTTTATAGCAAGCCTTTTCTGAGCTTGAGAGCTCACTGTGCTATTATTTTCCCTTTTCCCCTCATTTCAGGCCTCTTTTGTGTTTCATGTTTGGCCCTCGGCAGGCTGAGAGACGTGCTGACAAGTTGTAACTCTCACTCGGCTTGGCGAGGGCTTTGTTCTCTGTGTGCGTGGCACAGACTCGCTTCCTCTCTCGAAATGTGACAGCGAGCGATAACGCTGACACGGAGAGCCGGCGCCCGGGCTCCGCACGCTCCCCGTGCTAAAGACCCTCTTCAGTGATCTGCAGCATCAGTCAGGAGGCAAAGATGGGCATTGCACAGGGGAAAATATAGTAGTGGCAAACTCCTCCTTTCTCCCCAAACCCCCCTAACCCCAGGCTAGTCAGAGGCTCACATGCCTGATTGTTCAAAAGGGATTTGTAGGGGTCTGGCCTCTCCTATACCAGAGATGCCCACAGAGCTGCCCCAGGGGGCTGAAACCATCCTGCTGCTGACCCACAGCCATCCCCATAGGCTGTGTTTTGGCTAAAATGTGTGTCCTGGTGAGGGGCCAACTCTTACTACGAGGACAACAGGCAGAGCAACTGACAGCATCATAGCTTGCTTTGATGTGCATCCTCTTGTAACAAGAGCCTGTCTCTGACTTCTCGCTTTAATGTGTTTGGCATCGTGTTCAAATTAGAAAAGTTTTAGAGAAAAGTGCAGTGTCTCTCCAGGTGATTAAAGTGCTCTTTCGTATATAGGCTATTTTCCCAGAAAAGATACTTCCATAAAGGCCCAAGTCTCTTGAAGCTGTCTCAGGCAAGGATAACCACAACTTTTCAAACCTGGCACTTAGAGGCATGTGTTTCATTTATATGTGTTTTTTAAAGAAACTATTAGAGTTTTTAAAAGATGAATGCCAGGCTTGGATCAGTTTTCTGAAGTACTCTCTCCACCAGTGTCATCTACTAAAAAATCACCTCTGTCCTTCAGGTTCTTTGTTTATATAGCAAGAGGCCCACTAGATGGTTTTGCCCACCACCACGCTGGGAGATGATGTCGTCTTCCTCAGCTGTGCTAACCACTTTTCTAGGTCATTGCCTAGGTACTTTTCTAGGTTGCTGTCTTATGAAATACAATCTCTCATTCCTTAGGCCTGTTTTTCAGCCCTATTCCACCCTGAGTCAACTCAGATTTGGTTCTGCAGAAACATGCACATAATGTCTTAGCCAGCCAAAGCTTGTTCAGAGTGACCTAAGTGACTTAGATGACTCTGTATCAGAGTTCTGTCCTTACAATTTTCCATTTTGTGTTATCCACAGATTTTATCAGCCGGGATATTTAATTCCACATCATTCATGACAATGCTGACTAGCGTCAGAGCTGGCTACTGATCCGTGTAGAGCCCTGCTGCAAATATCCTCACTCTATCATGTTTTCTCTTTGACAACTGCATTTTGAGATTTGTCCATTACCCACTTCTTAATCCATTTAATGTCCACCCTCTTCAACACTGTGCTCAGCAAGAACTACAAGGAAGTTCCAATTCTAGAGAACCTTTGCAGCTCAAGATAACTTATACTGATAAGGAAAACTCAATCAGTCAGTTTTGCCATGGGGAAGATAGGATCTCAAAGACACATAGCCCCTCTCCTTCCTTCCCTTGCCTCTGGCATTGTTCCTTCTCCCAGCTTGAACAGCAGGCCTTCACCTCTGCTGCAGCACCATCCTCTAACAATAGTATTTAAGGAATACTGCATTTTCCTTTCTCCAGATATTGCTATAGAAGTCGGACATAGACCTCAGTTATTTCTGTTAGTCTCTTTTGGTTATTGCAGCTTATTTTTAATGGCTGGTTCACTGGCAGGTTGTGTTTGCTATGCGGGTGTAGATGTTATCTTTGCAAATACAGTGACTCAAATATCCTAAGAAAGATCCTGTCCTTCTTTATTATATTCTTGCCACTATTATGTCTGCGGGACCCTGGGATTAAATACCCCCTTACAAGCTACTCCCACAGAGATTGTGAGAGCTGGAGAGACCAGAAAATAAAGGAAACCAAAGTCATAATTCCTAAGAGTGTTTCATGTAACAAGAAACACAGGACAGTTTTTTCCTTTCCCCACCTCAATATCTTTTTTCCTGGGAGCAAAAGTAATTGTATTGTACACACTCAGAGACTTCCCTGCACAGTGAGCAATGTAAAGGCAATAGGGTTCTTATCATTCAGCTTCCCTGAACATTTCTCTGAGCTGGAAACAAAGCCCAGGTCCCAGCTGGGAGGACATTTATTTAGCATAGGCAACGTTAGCCAAAAGATGTCAAGGAGCATGCATTGAACCCTGCTTTGTCTCTTTCACTGTTTCACCATTGGCTTTCCCTGTCTCTTTTTTTGACCTGTTCCGGCCACATTGTCCCAGACTGAGGAAGATCTAGCCCTGGGTGGTTTGGTGGTCCTTGGTCTTACACACAGCTTCTTGTCCTGTCTTTTTTTCAGGTAGTAGCTCACACCTTATCTAAGTGGAAGCTGGGACCCAGAGAGCAGTAGTTTGAAGGATTTGGTGCAGGCTTTCCTGAATTTTACAAAAGCACTGAAAGTTTGCCCATCAATAACCCACTCATGAGTAAGGTACAACAATTTGTCCCCAGCTCCCTGAGGATTCACCTCACATTCAAGAGACAGCCTTTCATCTCTCTGTTTTTGTTGTTAGATGTGAGAGTAATTCTGGGCAAACCTCTTTGTTTTCATGTTTTTCATCTCTTCACCTGCAATCCAGGGGAGTTTTGGCCTTGGTTGTTTTGGTACTCAATTCTGAAAGAACATGCTACCGCAGCAATGATAGCAGACTTAACGAAGTCTAACATAATCATTCAAAAACTGCCTAAGTAGTAGTAGGTGGTGGTGTTGGCCCTGGTTCAGGCTTGGGGTGACTGAGACCCATAGAAGTTAAACAGACACACAACCTGGAGAAGACTCTGGGAATTCTGAGCACTTGCCTTGCAGCACAACCCCACAGAAAGCATGATCCTTTTCTCTGGACTTTACAGCATTTTTCAGAAGACTCGTCCATAATCCTGACTTCAGAGAGCTTTGCACAGGCTGCCTAAATTATATTAAAGTGCAAGATTTTTAGTTCAGTTCACCCAGAAAAATCGTATGTCTGCGTGTTTGCATATGGATGCGTGCAGCGTGTGGGAGTGATTCTCTAAATAGGAGGCGAAGTGCCTATCACAGAGAATAGACCTTAAAAGGGTTTTCTGAGCTGTAAGTGAGAAACCAGAGCTGGGAAGAAAAAAATAAAGCAAAAAGACAACCTTACCACTACCACTGGCAACTCAAATTAAAAACCAATTGTGTGTGTAAGGAAAAGGAAGATTTGGAAATACAGGGATAAATGACATTTGTTGTGAAAGCCTCCCGCACTCCTGTCCCCAAGTGATAAAGAAATGAGCTGGATGCCAAGGGAACTTCAGGTTGGATTCAGGAGAAAGAAATGTTTTCAGGTCAAACTTCATTTGATGTTAGCTTGAGTTCCTCCATGAACTGACACCGGGCAAAGGTGCCACTGTCATCACTTCCCAAACCTGTGTGTCCCCACAACTTGATGGAGATGTGGACAGATGCCCATGGGCAGGTGGCCCTTTCATGCCTTCCCCTCCAGCAAACACTACCACGAAAATGCCATCCCACCCTCTGGTTTTTGTGCAGTCCAGGGGTGTCCATCTCAAGATCCTACCACTGCCTTCCAAGGAGCAAACCTTTAGGAAGGCTTAGAAAAGAGGAGAAACTGCTCTTCTCCAGGGGAGCATGTGTGACCCAGGATCCTGGCAGGAATCTCCACTGTCCTGATTCACTTCTATGGAGAAGCAGGGAGCCAGGCAGTCTGTGCTGCCAATTTCTGGGCATCTGAGGGAGCTGGCACTTGTCAGTCAATGCTGATACAAGTGAGAAGGACCCAACCAAAAGATGTGCCAGCAGGAGTGGTGGGTACCTAGCATGGGCAGAGGCAAACCAGCTGAAGTGTTTAAAATGCCAGAGATAGTTTGGGAGTATATTTCCCTTGTCCGTGGTGGAGTTGTGGTCACTGCCTAATGTCCATTCCCATCACCCAGTGAGTCCTCAGAAATCTCTGCTTGGTGCCAGATCCAGCCCAGCACTGAGCACTGCCTTGGAGGTGTTGAAGGGCTGGCAGGATGGGGACTGCTGCTGATTTATTTCCTTGTTGCTGTTTGGGCAAGCAGCAAGGTAGGAAAGGGGGGATGATTGAAAGGAGTGGGGAGAGAAGACGAAAGGGGGAAGAAAAGATAATAAGAAAGCCCCCACTGCCCTCTGCCATTGTGCTGTTCACTAGAAGACTCCCTACAGAATTACGCTGTCGTCTTGCAGGAAAGCATGTAATAACCGAAAATACAGTGTCAAAAGGAATTTTTCAGTCTTTGACAGCTCATAAATTACAGTTCGTTGACTTCTTCCTGTGTCTAGATTTAAATTAATAGGCAAGCAGATATATATTTCTTTTGCTCCTTTCTCCTGAGCAGTAGCAGTTGTGGAAGTGACGCGGTTTCTTGCGTCTCTATCTCCCCTTTCCCTCCCTCCCTTCCTTACAATCAGTCTCACCCTGATGCAGGCCAGACCCTTCTCCTGACCCCCAGGGTATGGCACAGCAGTCCTCTCAACACTGCCTCTCCCCAGCACACAAGTGGAACTGCAAAGGCAAAGAAATCCTCTGTTTCCTGCAGCAGTCTCTTTTTAAAAATCAAACTCTTTCAGGGGAGGTATTTGGTGGGAAATGGTCACAGGCAGTAAAGGTCAGAGATGCTCAAGTAAGTCAGTCATGGCTGTGGCATTCAAAGAGAAAGCAAGCAAAAAAGAATAGGCCTGCCTTCTAAATAACTCAAAGTGAGATGAGATGTCTATTGATAAAAAAATCTGCATTAACCTTTCCATGGAAATGTAGGTGCTCACCTGTAGTGAGAATAGCGGTGACTATGAGGATGGATGGATGGATGGATGGATGGATGGATGGATGGATGGATGAACAGCTGCATGTAATAGCAAACAGACTAGATGGGAGATCATTGCTCCAGAAAGTACTCATGCTCTAAAGGGATTGCACTCCACCTTCCTTGAATATTTGGATGCAATGTTTGCCTGCACAGTAAGCCTGCTGGTCTGAGCTGAGCAGCTCCAGTATTTTGCTGCTGGGAGAAATGATCCAGGAAGACGGAAGCTTGCACACCACTCACGGTGCCCTGGTGAACAGGAATGCTCAGAAGTGGAGTTGTTTGGTGGTACATCAAAGCACGGTGGGGAGCTGTTATGTTGCAGAGGACCCCTTGTTCCTTTGTATGGTGACACATTTATGAGTTTCGGGCAGGACAACCTGAGGTCTGTCTGTGATGTTGCTCTGCAGGTGCAAGGAGCTCAGCCTGCATCACTGATGGCTGTGAAATTCCTTGGAGGGTGTGGATTTGCAACACATAGGTAGTGAAATGCGTCAAGTGTTTTGGGTCCTGCAGTTTGAAAAGGTCTCATGTTAAAAAGAGGTTATTAGTAGTATTAGTGGTTCCTGCTACATGTTGTAGTCTGTAGCCGCCTAAGAAGCTAGGGTGAGTACTGGGATGTGCTTGGGAGCTCCTGGGAAAGAGCAGTTGAGGACATGACTGTTTTTTGGGAGGGTGGCAATGACTCAGAGCTGGGAGCTGAACATTTTCCTTACTTGCCATAGTAACACAAAGAAAGGGAGTGAAAAATGCAGAGCCAGAAGGAACACGTGTCCTGGCTGCCCTGATGGAGGTGTGTGAAGGGACGAGTGTGACAATCACACATTTGAATCATCTGAAAGGTCTTGGCGCTTTCACCGCTGGCTGCGTTCACGCGGGCGCTGAGGGGTGGCCATGTCCCTCTGAGGAGGCAGCTCCTTGTGAAGCACTGGGGGCTCAGTCACCTCCCGACTCAGCATTCCCTGTGGGATGCCCTTTGCAGTGGGGCTTGGAGGGCTCAGAAGGCAGAAAGGCAACTGAGGGGCTCTGGGGGCACGAGCTGAGCACAGGAAAGGAAGAGTAGGAGAGCCAGAAGTCCCGGGGGTTTGCCCTGCAGGGAGCTTTCCTTGTGCAGTGGAACAGGGATATTTTTAATTGACCAACTCCACTATGACGTGACCACTGTTGGTGGTATTAGCAGAGATCTCCAGGTGCTCCTGGAATCAGCTCAGGTGCAATGACTACAATGATGCAGGAGGGACAGAAACCCTATTTCAGCTCATGTGGGAGAGAAATAACCTATTTAGTGCCTAAGGTTTCTCAGTCTGCAGTTACTTAAGGCCTGAGTTGGACTCCTTAGAGGGGGCTTTTGTTTGGGTATGCTGATGTCTTGAATGGGAAAACTTCTGGCACGAGGTGCTTATTATCTGTGACTCAATTCAAGAAAACCTGTTCTGAGGAAGTCACTTATTTGTGATGCCTCATTCCAAGGGGTATGGAATNATGTGACAATTTGTGCAGCGATGGAGAACTATCAGTCTCTCTCACAGTCTGACACATACCTGTATCAGCACTATTTCAACTGGAGTTACTATAAAAAGAGTGTAAATTAGACTCAAACAAGAAAATGAATTCTGCAACAGATTTTCACAAACCCACTGAAGGCCCTTTTCCATGGCTCCCAGACTGGCACAGACCATGGCAGTGTAAAACCACTGGTTTCAGCCCATGGGCACCAGCACCAAAGAGACTACAGGGACAGCTAGCCTAGGCCAGTTTGTACTAATTTCAGCTCCTAAATGTTTCCCACCATTGCTTCTTCCCCTCACTAGGACAGTCTAATCTGTTCTGCCCCTACAGCCCTCCCTGCCACACTCTGATGAATACTTGTTGCAGTCCCCACTTTTATGATTTGCAAAACAGCATTTTGCAGAGGACGCAAAGGCAGAAGTGACAGAGAAATAAGGCAACCTTTCAATTCATTTATCAAAGTCCTTGAATTTTCCATTTCAAGGAAACAATCAGAAACAGGGAGCATAAAAATTGAATATGAAATTCAGGGCATTTTAAATAAATGGCAAGGTTAACAACAAAGCCAGTTCTCCTTGATGATAATAAAATAAAATCAGTCCTGAGACCTGTTGATCCTGAATGGATCTTGTTTATTAGGAAGAAGTAATTGGATGTACTGATACCAGAAAAACACAGAAATATAATGTCTATTAATTTCCTTTTTTTGCTGCCTTAACTGGATGTTTGGTTTTGCAAAGTGCAAAAAATACGTCCAATATGCTGTAGCCAAGAAAGACCCACTTAAACACACTCAGTGGGTCAGTCTACATTAACCCATGAGCTTCATTCCCCTGGAAAAGGCATCATGAGGCACAAATGAACCACTCCAGCCTCACCTGGAGATGGGAACAGATATTGCAACCACCAGGCAGGAAACTCACAACTAGGCTTGGGAGCCAAGAAGTCATGGTCACTGATTTACTGCTGCCCATTTGACTGTCTCCTGGCTAAGGAGAAGGTTTTATGATAGTTGTCTGGCAAAATTATTTTCAGGCATAGAAATATTTAAATAAAGAAGCTCAGAGGTGTGATTTTTGAGCTGAGATCTCATCTATTTAGGTGTTTACAGTGCAAGTGTCAAAATGATGTCTCATGTTCAGGCTCAATGAACCAAAGAGACATTTGAGAGGTCATATTCTCCTATGTCTGTGAAATCTTTGAGGTTTGCTATGTCTTAGTCTAGAAAATTTGATGCAGTCTCTTCTAAGGGAAAAGGTGCTGGACAACAAGACCATGGGTCCTATCTCCTGCTCATTAAATGTTACAGCTCCAAGATAAAATGAGGAATAGATGGAATGAGCCCAGACCTCTTTGGGAGAGGGAACTGGTTAAATGTAAGGCAGACAATTAATTTCACCCCCCAGGGAACTTGCAAAGGAGCCTAAGAGGAATGTGGTCTATTTCAGGAATAGTTGAGTAACAAACTTTCTTGCTGTGCAGCAAATCTCAGGTGCTTTTTCATTATTGTTCTTCTGTAATTTTTATCACTCAGAGCCAAATGTCACCACTTTTTTCACTGTCTCCAGCAATGATCTCCAGGAGCATCACAGCTACTTAGAATCACGTTTCTCTTTCTTTTCATTTGTATATCCCTCTCCTAATTTCCCTTGCTAACCTGCACCATTAATGTGTTTCCCCTCCCTGCTGCCAGTGTTGGAGGTGATGGTGGCTGTGCTCTGCTCCTTACGAGAGTGGATGATCATGCCCTCAGTGTCAAAACTGACCACATCTGCCTGTGACAGCCTTGGCCAGGCAGCTGGGAAATGGAAGAGTGGAGAAGCCCATGCTCCTCTCTGTCCTTTGGTTTCAGGTCCTCTGGGTCAGGCCCACAGGAGACTGTGGGGCAGATTACTGCCTGTCTTGTGACTAAGCAGAGAACTGCTAGCCCAGGGTGCACAGTCTGACATCTCTCACCATCATGAAATGTACTAATTGGGTTTTTTTGTGTGCATTTTATTTATTTAATGGTACTCCAGGACACTGAACCTGCATTTTGATCAGAGGCTGATGAGTTAACGATATGGGGAATTAGGCTCAGCTGGGCTTCTCTGCCATGGGCAACAATAGCTTATTATAGTCTGTACAGTATTTCCAACAAAATGCTTTGAAATCTCAGAGCACCTTCTGTGTGAGGGACAGGGAACTCTTTACCATCAAGGAGGCAATGTGGGAAAGAAAGCGGGAAGCTTTTAACCCCTGTCACTCATCTGTCTGCTTCTCAAACCAAGGCCCAGAAAATCTCCCCCTCTAGCTGATGGGATGCCTTTGCCATGACATCGTCCTGACAGCTCCACTCTCCCACCCCGTCCCCTGCCCCCACACTGAAACAGTGTGTGTGCTGTGTATGTGTGCATTTAAACACAAGCAATTCGAGTAAAATCTTACACCACCTACTCAGCATCCCTTGGATAATCGAGTGAAAAAAAAACCAAACAATGACCCAACAATCTCCCCCTCCCCAGCTTGTTTTGAGGTCCCAGCCTCAATGCCTAACCCAATTCTAACCCCCTACTTTCCCTGCCCTGCATTGCAGAACAAGTTGTTTGCCTTGGCATGCAGTGCAAAGAGGTTTTCAGTGCTAGATTTTGTTCTACAAGGACTAGCTGTTTCTGGGACTTGGGAAGAGACAAAATATCTATCACGCAGGATGAAAGCCAATATCTAATTCAGGAAAACTGGCAAGGAACTGGTTTGGTATAAGGCTATCTTAAAACTGCCTTCTGCTTCTACTAGAGCACCTGGTGCTTCTGAAAGCTTGGTTGAAAACAGGCTAACAAATTCAATTTCTGTTTTCTTTATCTAGTGTTGCTCCAACTATTTCACATAATTGCATGCATTTATTTCCCCTCTGAGATGTTTCTACAACCTAACCGAGCACACATGATCTGAAAAGGGGTCTGATTTTGTTGGAGGTGATGACTCTGGGGTTCATGTCCAGCAAAGGACAAGACAGCAATATCTGCATGCCAGGGAAATGTAAAGCCAGAAACCTGTGCACGTCATTTGGCAGGAGATGCATAAAAGCACAGTGTAGTGAGGTGTAATTAAAGCAGGAAAAGGAGTACTGGTAAAAAAGAGAGAAAGAAAGGGAAAAAGAAAAGAATGAATGTGATGAGGGAATGATTGCACCTCTCAGTCCTACATTTCTCTTTCGGTACAGTGACAAGAGACATGAAGAAGTGTGTGTCTGATGATGTGCACATACAGAGCCAGGTCAGAGAGCAGCTGGTTCTTTCATCCTTCTTTTTTGTGTGCTGGTCCACTGGCTCAGGGTAGGGCTCTGCAGGGCTGAGGGCAACAGAAGAAACTCCTGTGCCTCCCTAAATCTAGCACTCTGTTGGCTGTGCAAAATAGATGATACCTTCTATTTAGAAAGTATTAGGAAGAAATTCTTTACTGTGAGGATGTTGAGACACTTGGCACAGGTTGTTTAGAAAGGCTGTGGATGTCCCACCCAAGGTCAGGTTGGATGGGGCTTGAAGCAACCTAATGTAGTGGAAGCTGTCCCAGCCCAGGGCGGTGGGGTTGGACTAGAGGATCTTTCCATCAGGGCCATTCCAACCTGAAACATCCTATGATTCTAGTAAACTAGAAAACCTCCCCTCTTTCAAGAAAGTAAAGAATAGGCAGGGTATTTTGAAAGTTTTTCCTCAGTTTCAGAGAGAGCTCCACTGTTTCCTGCATCCCTGAAGAGAAAATTCAGGGCTTTTAGGGGTTTCTTGAAGGGCACTGAAGCAACACCTGTGCAGCGGGGTTCAAGCACATGTTTGTATAACTCCACAGCTGGGCTGGGAAATACGCAAGGGCTGTGAATGGGAACATGCTCTTGCATTTATTGGGAGTAGTTTCAGGTGACCTGATCATGTAACCCTTGTGCCATGTCATCTCACCACAGGCACACGGGCAGAGGCTTCTGCCATCTTGTGAAGGCACTGGAGGGGTTTGTGCACCTCGCAGCAACGTGTTTTCCACCGAACAGCTCTGTCCCGTCCGTGCACCGGATGAAGGCGATTTCCCTCCGTGGTCTTGGAGGGTCAGAAGCAATTAGCATAGTCCTTCCCACCTCCCCTGGGGGCAGGATTGGGTGTAATGTAGCCCAGGACTGATCTTGCCACACAATATCATCGGGGGTGACACAGCTGAGCCCCTGATGAGATGTGGGCTGACATGTGTCAGGAAGGATCACGGCATGCTTCCCTAGGTGCCCGCGTGGATTGTGGGTATCACAAAGGAGGCAGGGGGCTTGTAAACATTTTCTAATATGGCATTTAAGACAAAAAAGAGTGAGCTGAGGCAGAACAAGACAAATTAATGTAGAATGACAACTGCCTCAAGGAAGATCAGATGTCCAGAGAAAATCAAAAGAATTCTTCTCTCAAGACTCCACTGTAAATCTATATATCTCTATCTATCTATCTATCTATCTAAACATACATATGTAGGTCTGTGTGTAAACGTGCATATTAAAGCAGGTGGCCAGCTGGTGCTAAATAGTAAAAGTCCACTGAATTAGGGAAAGAATTTGAAGATGCCCAAACAGTCATTACCTATTTCCTTCCTTGGTTGAATGCTTTGACTTTTCTGTATATAGGTGAGCACATGCAAATATTCTTTTCACTTTCTTACAGATCTGGGATACAGAATTTTTTCAAAGGTGGCTAGAATGGGCAAAAATTTGGAAGAAAACTTGTGTGAGTTTTGTATGTGGCAGCTATCTGGAGATGCATATATAAGCATATAGAGATGGAAGAATTGAATTATATAATTTATGGGGCTTTGACTGCATGTCAGAGGGAGAAATTAAGGAAGAAACCTTCCACTGAATAGATTCTTGGCTTTGAGGTCCTAAAACTGAAGAACTGCTTTAAAATAAAGAAGGTTCTCACAGTCTGAGAACCTTAGACCCAATATGACTAACATGCGCAATCCTGGAATAGCTGAAATGGGTGAGTGTATGTGAGTTTTGTATTATGAAAACCTGCTGTTCTTTTAAGCTGATTTACAAACAGTGAGATGCTTACAGACTACTCAGCACTGCAGAAGCCATCATTGTTTAACTGTAAGAAATGTGGCACTCTCAGCATATCTGCCTGCATCAAATAATTCAGCATTCATCCTCTTAATGAAGCCATACTTCTGAGGTGAGATTTCAATTGCAGGTTAAAATACCCACATTTTTTATCGACAGATAGTCTGGCCTTTTAGGTTGCCAAAGCCAGTGGCAGGATTGTTGTACAGTCAGGGGGACTCAGTACACTGCTCCAGTTACCCTGCAGTGGACATTTGGTCAGCTGCACTGATCTCTCTTACCTAAAAAAGGTCAGGCAAGCTGCTCTGAGCCAGTGCCCACCTCTTTCCAAAGAGATGAATTGACTTCAAACAACTGCTTTAGACTTAACCATTATTATTCAGATGGCTAAATTTAGGGGAGACCAATCCTGCCCATAGCATATAAAATAAACACATATAATCCCCAGTCCCTCACTATGCCTTCATATATCTTCTTTCTGGATCATGTGCGTTGCAGCTTATCTGACTGATCACAAACAACCAACACAGCTGGAGTAGCCAATATCAAACAAACACAGGGATTTTCTTTGTGATGAGATCTACAAAAATAAAAAAAAAAAAAAAAAATTAAAAAAATATATTATATTTTATTTATATTATATATTAGGAAATATATTATATTTCCTAATAATGACCTAAAATTAGTGTTTGATGAATCCATAATCTGCTTGCACATGGTGCATGATAGAAGAACAAGTCAAAAGGAAAGGAGAAAAACTATTACTTTCAAAGTATCACACCATTAACACAATATATTACTGCTACCTGCAAAACAACTTTCTTAGACAAAGAACAAAAGCACTATAAAATGTAGTGATACCTGGCAAGACAGTGCAGCTTCTGAGGTTTCAAGGTATTTTAGAAAATTAATATCTTACACATATGCAGCAGATTTCACCTGAAGATCTCAAAGCACTTTGTAAATATATATGCATTAATTAATCTTCACAGCAGCTCTATGAAATAAGCACTGTAAATATAATTATCTTGATTTTACAGATGGTTAACTTGAGACTCAGAGCACTGAAATAACTCCCCCAAGTTCACACCATGAATCACCGTAGTGACTAGAATCCAGTGTTTCCACTGCCATTTCTCTTTGCTAACCCAAATGACAAAAAGTCCCTTTGCTTAGGGTAGCAGTAGGCTCCATGCAGAGAAAAGAGCTGCTTTGGGACTTCACACTTTCTAGTTGGTAAAGCATTTCCCACCCTTTGAATCAGGGACATGATAAATGCACACAGTGTTATTTATTATTAATACGCTCATTAGCATCTGCATCATTGCCACAGGAGGAATGTTATCGATAGACGGTGTTGGTGAGCAGGTCAGATCCTGCCCCAGTATTGAACACGGCCAGTTCTGGTGGCTCTTTGCTGCTTAAAAGGACAATTTCCTTAATAAGCACTTCTTAAGAAGGCACAGGCAGCAATCACACTTCCTGCACATCTTTCGTCTTCATTTAGCGTGACATTCCCGTTGTATCTTGTAAATAAACTGTGGTTATCCCCACTGGGGAGAGGCACAGTTTGGTATAATGTCAGCCTGAACTAAAACTGAGGAAGCTGAGCCTGCTGTGAAGGGGAGGGTCTCTCAAGCGCCCACGTCTGAAATCTTCAGCCTACTCTTACCTTATTAAAAAGTCAACCTGCCAGGATGTAAATGGCAGTGAACAGAAAAGGGACGACATATGGCAAACACAGGCAGTAGTCAGGGGTAACACCTGTGTGTGGAGGAGGCACTTGGGTTGTCAGAGCTGAGGGGCGTCTGCAGGGGCACCTTGGTGGTGGTCCTCTTTCTCCCTAAAGTAATGAAGGTCTTTCATAGGGTGGGTGATGCATTTTGAAAGCATTTAAAGTGGAAATTATTAACTGTTTTAATCTAAACTAGATTCCTTAGTGTCATTCCACTCAATTTTGTTCTGTTTGGATTTGTTCTTTATATCCAGCCCATCTCCGTGTGGTACCTTTGTTTATGGCAATCTGTTCTTCAACAGTGGATCTTGATTTTAATTTTTGGTGAAAATCATCTAGATTTATATATTATAACATTTTGTCCTAAAGCCCTGGGATTTGGAAAGGTGTTTTTACCCAGTAAGATCCCAGTTTTGTCCCTTCAAAACTGTGCTGGGTCTGGGTGTCTGTCTGGGAATCCTGTAGGTTCACATTCTTCCAGACTCCTCCCAGTATATTAAAGTCAAATGGTATTAGACCTCACCAGCTTCCCCTAGTAATGGTAGCTAAACCTTCATTAGAATGTTTTGATATTCTCTTTTCTGATGTGACAGAGAACAAGATAAAAAAGCACACCCCCAAACTACAGAGACAGTTATTTGATCTGGTGAGGGTCATCACATAGGAGCATTTTAGGCTGACGTCAAAGGCCACAGACAGTTTCCATTTCACTCCAGGAAGGCATCTGTCCTGCAGCTTAGAGACAGCTGGATGTCAGATGTTCCCCAAGGTCACTTTTCTAGGGGGTCTCTGGTCACCCTTGTCCCATAAAGACACTTGGCCCTTCTAGGGGGAGTCAGTGTGGCAGAACCTGTCTGCCTACATTTCCTCCTGGGCATCTAAGCCTGATTGAGAAGACACTCAGTTTTGCTGTGAAGGTTAGGATACGTCCTCCTTTCTTGCAAAATCTTGGCTGAGGAAATCAGCTGTGTGGGTGGCAAGCCCAGAGGACACAGGATTGTGAGCATCATTCAAAGCCAAATCCTGCCTTGGGCCTGCATCATGCTGCACTCTTACTGTTTGCAGTCCTGGGCTCTCTGTTTTCCAAAGATGTCATGCTTTCTATTTTATTTTAATAGAGGCTTAGTTTCAAATCCACTGCTCAGCTGTGGCTGCAGGGAGTTCCCAGCTGAGGCCAGTAGCAGCTGTGTGGAGACACCTGAAAGCAGGACATGTCCCTGAGCTCCCCCTCGCACACCACTGCTCTGGGGATGGACTCAGCTACTGGGCATCACAAAGGATCCCTGAAGACAGCTCATGCCAGTTTTACTCACTTGTCTTTATGAAAGTACATCGAGGTGAGAGGGTAAGAGAGAAGAGAGAGAGAAAAGTGAGAGGAGCCTCCGAAGTCAGGGAGCAATGTCCGCAAATTGTCTGAAGCATCACATGATTCGTTCCCTGACATTTTTTTCCCAAGTTTGAAAGGTACCCTGAGGTAGATTGCCATATCTGCATAGATTTATTTGTAAAGGGGAAGTTCTTCTACTGTGCATATCCATGTTGATTGCCACATTGTTACAGACACCTGGGGAGTCCATAAAGGAATCAAAGAATAAAAAAAGGTATAATGTAAAAAATTTACAAACAACAAAAGCCATAATGCATTTCCTGTGAAGTCCTGAAATAAGCATTTCTCACAAAGGAAGCCCAGGAACAAAGCTAACACATGAACACAGTTCTTGGTGTAACAGACAATCCCAGATCTACATACTAATCTAATTACCATCTAATTACCATTATGTGTGGGTCCTTCCAACCACCTTAACATCATTCCACTGTATGGCAAACACTGATTGTGTAGAGAAGCTTGAAAATTGAACACAGGAAGAGAAACAGGGCTGAAACCCCACCTCATCTCCCCAAAAAGCTGTGATAACTACAGACCTTTTCTTGAAAGCAGAGGAATTTCCTCACTGTGAGCTGGAATGCTGTTTGGCTGACGTAGGCATAGCCTGCCATCCCTAGAACTGGCACTGTTTGCCAGCTGTTAAAAATGAGTTGTTTCTGGACTGGCATTGTTTGCCAGCTGGTAAAAACAAGGTGTTTCTGGACTGCTTGGCATATGGCAAAGGTGCCACAGGACCTTCTGAAAGCCTGGTGCTCTTTGTCTTGTGGCTCTCACTTATGACTGGAGACGGCTTTAACTCTGGAATGTGGAACCAGTTCATCTATGCTTCCGCCCAAACTGGTCTTGGAGGTACTTTCCTGCTGCAGGGCTGTACCACAGCTGCTGAACTCCTGCAGTTCACAGCTTTCCTACAAAGCACAAAGCACCGTGGGTTTGGGATTGTACCTTGAGTGATGACATTCATGTGGTAAGCTTCATCGCCCTGAGCAGCCAGGCTTTTCTCCCTGAAACTGCCATGCCAGCTACATCCACGCTTTGGCTGACAGCATTTGAGGAAGTGAAAAGACACTTCAGTGCTTTGTTTTATGATTGCACAAGTTGTCAGTCTTGAGGTTCTTTGACTAACTTCTGCCTTCTCCAGGGACAAACAGTTCTGCTCAAACAATGAGAAATGCCAGTGATGCAAAACCAGAGTCTAAACATCCACGTGAACTCAAAAACAGCAGGACAACTCATGGAAGAAAAATCCATTGAAAACTACTGATACAAAGAATGTACCCCTGACTCTGGAAATCCCTGAGCTGCCAATTGCAGGAAGCCAGGAAAGAATATTGCTCTTGCAATTTTCCCTCTGCTTTATGACTGACTAGGCTAGGAGATGGGATATGTGTCAGAATAAGTGTTGGTCTGACTGACTATAGTTGTTCTATATTTTTTCCTGTTTTCCTTGGGAAAAGTGAATCCATGCTGTTGGGATTCAAGCAAGACTAGTTCCCAGGATGGCACTACTGTTTATTGAGACAGGGGGGAGAACTGGAAGAAAATAAGGTTTTGTTTTTAACCTTTTTCTCCCAACAGTGGCTTAAAGTGTTTCCATGAAGAATACTTGCAGATATAATGCCCAGCATTTAGGATACACAAAAGCCATAGAAATATGGGCTTCCCAGAAAAAAAATCAGGGCGTTATTTGTTTTTTCAAATTGTAAACTCAAAAGTCAAAGGTCTTTTCAGCTGGAAGTAGAAAACAAATAACTACTTTTAAAGGCTTTCTTTTGGTAACAAAATGCCCTGTTTCACAAGTGGGTCTATTTGCAGCATGTGCCTGTGAAAAGGGAAGGTTGCTGCAGGTTTGAATACAGTGTCAACATGCCAATCTGGATTTGAAAAAAAATGTGCTTAAAAGACCATCAGACAGACAGAAATTTCTCTCTGATCACTTAACTCTATGAATCTTTTACAAACAGAAATTTAACTAGAGCTAAATAACAACTCCCTCCAAACTCTAGAAAAAACCCTTTTTTATTTAAAAGCCCTCAAAATATTCAGTAAGTTCTTAAGCACCAGCTCACAATGACTTTATTTTAGATTCACAAGGACGCTACCAAAACCAGGGGACTAAGCTATTCACTTCTCTACCCCCACACTCCAGTCTTGATTGATTACAGAAAGCTGAAAAGCAGCTATTGCAAAAAGAAAGGTGGTTTAGCTCAGGAAGGTGAGCTGAAAGATGAGCAGATAGAGCTCGAGGTGGTTGGACTGATGTTGGATCAGGGAACTGCACAGACGAAACCTGACTTTTGAAGTCAATAACTAGGTACAGCCTTAGCAGTGTAGACAATTACTAAGATAAGATGCAGTTTTACCAATTGTACATCGGTATGTCAAGCAGAACAAATGAAATCCTTGACAGTCTCTTATAGGATACCAATCCAATTTTAAAGTGCATGGTACAGGGATGAGAGCAATAGACACAGGTTAAGATAAATCTTTCTGTTTTGCTGTGCTTTCCCAGATAATTTATTCAGTCATTTTATTTATTTTTTCATAGTATGGAAATCTCTGTGCATGCTCCTTCCATAATAAATTTGAGCAAACATTGCTGTAAGAATGGGGATTGACAGGTGGATTCTGTCTTTTGTGATGACTTTTTTTTTGCTCTAAGAGACAACATGCAGGGCATTGGTAGTCCAAAGCTTTGCCAATTTCATATTAATTCATACTAATTTGATAGTAATTTACACTAAGGGTATACTCCTTTGAAAGATGCAAATATTAGAGCAAAAGGTTAACATTGTTGCACAGGCTCAGAGCATGGATAAGGTCCATGGCTGCAATGCACAGGGATATTACAGACAATGAGTTTGTTTCAACACTTTTTAGTTTCAAACTTTGCTTTTCTGCAGACTTCAAGTGGAGACAGCCAGGAAAAAAACCTGCTAGGCTTAGTATCAATAAAATCACTACAGATTTCACGTGGGAGAAAGTTGTTTCCTGGCTCTGAGTTTACTGTAGCACAAGATATGGTCTAAAAGCAATACCCTAACTGCTAGCCATCACTCCAAGGTCTTCATTAGACACAAACTTTGACAGTGCTGTCAAAATCTTAAATTAATCAGCTGGGATCATGACTCCACTGGTGTAAAGCAACATATTATTTTTTGAAATCTGTAGCTCTGCACCAGTTACTGCCATTACAGAAAAGGCTGTGTGTTACTGGTGTGTAAATGCTGCTGTGTTCTATCCCAAAGGAACAGTATTTAAAGAGTAATAAGGTGTTATTTTGCACTTTTGCCTCCTGTGACCATTATGTACATCTGAGAACTTGCTTTTTCACAGTGTCATTTTCTACTTCTGTTTACCTAGTGCTTTGAAAAACCCTCTGTAACTTCTCCTGGTTCTCTTCAAGAAAAAGTTAGTAAGTCCAAAATATTTCAATAGGAACACAACTGCCTTCCACTTGGATGAAAAACAAGTCCCATTCAGCTTCTTCCAGATGAAAGGACTTTTCCTTTGGAATTTTCACTTCCCCCCTCAACAACCATTAAGTGTCACTGTCATGGAAAGCAGAATGGATGCAAGGGGAGACTGGAACGATCAACTCAAAATCAGCCACCCTGCACCAGCTGTGGTCATTTGAGTGATACCAAAGCCTTCTTCTAACATCCTCCTCAAGGAGCTGCACTAAGCAAGTGCAAGGGGCTAGACCCTGCTGATTGCAACCATCAGCTGTGGGTTGGAAGCAGTGTCCCAAGTGCCCAATGTTGGAACCTCACTTTAATGTTTAATTTCGTGTTTAATTTTTAAAATTTGATTTGATCATTATCATAAACATTAAACAATATTTCCTGTTTAAATATGAATAGGCTGCATTATTTGATTGAAATGAGTGTTCAGATGGCTAATGCGTTTTATTATGGCCATAGAATTTTACTGTTATTTCCCCTCCAGCTGCTGCTGTTCCAGGGAACTCAAAGGGATTCAGTTTTCAATAAGATGGGCTCTATTGGATGGCATGGTGTGGTACACAAGCTTGCCAAGAAGAATCTTTCCCAGCCTGGGGATACTGCTGCTGGTAGTTTTATACCACTGATGAGTGGCTGTTATGGTTCAATGTCCATACAGGGACCTCTGAAAGGCTCCTCACCGCCTATCTCCCCCCCTACCTCACATCTCTAATTTGCTTTTCGAATGCCAGCTCCCATCTTTGGTTATCCTGTGATAACATCCTCTATCAGCCAGTAATTGAATTTTGTAGACAAGCGTCTCACTGGTTTCTCCCATGCTGGCCCTTCATGCATGGTAGGAGCTCCTTAAAGAGAACTGCAATCCCATCTCAGTTTCCTGAAATTTCTCCAGAACTGGTCCCCCTGTGCTCACGTTTGACTTTGACAACACTGCAACCATGTGTGTGTTGAAACTACTTCTCCTCTTGCTATGAAACCTACAGTTTTCTCAACTCTGGTTTTGTTTCTTCTTCTCCATTAGCTATCTTGCATTGCAAAAATTTTTGAGTCGAGCGTGCCTCTAGCTGGTCTTTGTGAAGTGTATGGTCCTTCCTCATGACAAGCACTTCTCAGCACTATCTTAATTAGGGTGAGGTGGGAAACAAGAATTCCATTTAGCAGAAAATGTCAAGTTTTCATACATAATTTTTGTTCCGCACCAATGACCTTTAAAATATGGTTGGACTGACATCATCACTCTTCCCCCTTGAACACCCATGAGCACAGACATCAGGATAACTCAGCAGCAAAGGTAATCTGTGCCATCAGAGTATGGATTACACACTGGAGCACTCGCTATTGAACTAAGCCCATCCTGGAGCTCAGAAACCTGTCCAATAAAAATTTTATTGAATCTTCTACTTTTGTCTCCAGAGTAGGAATCGTGAAAAATTAGCATTTTTCCCTGAAAAATTACCTCAGTCAGGGCTACTTATCATGTGGATAATAACTATTTAGGAAAGTTGCTTTCTAGCACAATGCTTCAATACATCCAGGCCAAATGTTACTGGCAAAGCACAGTGGGTAATGGAACTGGAAATTGGTAACAGTTCTCTTTGATTAAGAAAAGAAGCATTTACAACTTTGTTAAGATGAAGATTTAGTCCAGCTAAACCTTTGGAACCATTATAATGAGGAAAGAAGTCCTTTCTACAAGATCATTATGAAACTCCATCAGAAGAGATGAACCTACTCCCTGTGTTAGGGAGCAAGATTCTAAACATTTACAGATGGGAAAAAACTAGTTATAGGTGTTTGAATCCAACATTTCTGTTGAATGGAATTTCTCCAACTTGGAGAGGAATAGGTAGTTAAGGGAGGTATTCTTTTACTTTTGCCATCCAGGAATTTGCTGAAGTTGGCCATAGGTCTAGAGAAAATGTGGGTAGATAGAAATGAACTTTCATAAAGTGATTCATCCTCACCAGTTTTAGAAGTGAATGAATGACTGTATTGGTAAATGTCTTTTCTTCCTTATTGATTGCTGAATGTATCTCAAATGAACATCTGAGAATAAACACCTAATCTTCCTAGATGGTAGGTATTGTAAATTAACATACTCCACCCTCAAATGACTTGCCCCAAATATTACAGCAAGAATGAGACCAATAGGAATA
The DNA here is from genome assembly GCA_013398275.1 of Promerops cafer. Lineage (NCBI taxonomy): Eukaryota > Metazoa > Chordata > Aves > Passeriformes > Nectariniidae > Promerops > Promerops cafer. Next base: position 507,430 of record VZSE01014927.1, read on the forward strand.
AACTCATCTTATTTCCAGACCTGTGTTCTGCTGTCTGAAAAATGGTGACCTCCGCAGTGGCAATAATGAGAAAAATCTACAATCTATAATGTTTCCAGTCAAATATTTTTTAGTATCTTGTCTTCAATACCATCACCATTTCTGATTGCTTTGAGGCCTTATAAAATGTATGTATTTTGATATATCTGAATTTGCTTCTGTCTTTGGAAGAAGCAAATTCAAAGTGTGCAGAATGAGTGTCAGACAATACAGTGGAGATGACTTACAGCAATCAAAAGTGAAAAAGTCTTCTTAGGGTTTGTGGGTCTCTGACAATATGGAATATCTCCCCACTGAATATTCAAAAATATATTGCCTATCCTCATTTTAAGTGGTCTAAATAACATGTTATATCTCTTCTTCTTGGGTGCCTGACCCACAGTCTGAGAAAATTCACAATGAGGACTTTTCTTCATTGAACTTTGTACACATTTTATAAATATAGTTGTACCTGATGATCTTAAAAGTTTCTTCCAACCTAAATGATTTAAGGATTCCGCAAAATTCCCTTTTACCTGAATTTTGCACAAAAATAGGGCTTCTCCTGCTTCCTTGGAGAGTTTAATTACAGACCTCAAAATTGTCTTATTGCAGAAATTCAAGAATGTACTTGTACACATGTACAAGTGTTTGACAGCTGTGGAAACTACACGTTGTCCTTGTGCAACAGAAGATAATTTCAGCAAAAAGGACATGTCCTGCTGAGTCTCTGAAGGTTCCAGATACTATTAATAAATAGATATGATCTATCACACAGATACCAGACAACTCAGAGCTGTGACCCTCTAAAGCAGGTATCCACCCATGAAACTGTGTGCTCCCTGAACAAGATGTGGTCTCTGTAGCAGTACTTACAGCACTGAGATGGATTCCTTGCTGCAGCAGGCTGAATCAGAGAAAATCACTGCAAGTCCTCTCCAGCAGCAAGACAGAGTGTGCAGCCCACATGACTGTGGTGTTCCTGTCTTCTGTACAGATATTTACAATATGCACTTACATGGTGCTCCACATCGGCAAAACCAGGCCCTAATTGTATTTGATAATCAAATCTGCTTCTCCACTCAGGTATTGTACAGCTGGCAATTCAGAATGAATATAACAAATAGGTTCAATTTATATATATATATATATATATATATACACACATATATATTTAGTGCTCTCCTTGTTTTTCCCCTAAATGACATGCAAAATACAGCAGGTATAAATGATCCAGGAGGCATTCCCAGAGCAAAGATGTTTATATTAATAAAAAATACTGGAAATAGGATTATGTTAATGGAAATCAGTCCCTCTTGCATTCTGAAAATATCTTGTGCTCCATCATATATTTGAAAAAGAACTGCTTTCTCTACCTCCTCCCTGCTTTCTCCCTGTGTCTATTATAAGGATTTTAAT
>VZSE01014927.1:509108-549119 GCA_013398275.1 Promerops cafer
CCCAAAAAATAAGAATAACAACAATTAAAAAAAAAAATTCTAAACCCCCTTCACGAATCAGACACAATCTTGAGGGAAGAAAAACAAAAACCAAAAGAAATAAAAAGAATAATAGTAATAGTAATAGTAATAGTAATAGTAATAGTAATAATAATAATAATAATAATAATAATAATAATAATAATAATAATAATAAAGAGAAGACCCCATCTAGCTAATTTATTTGCCCAGTAAGTGCATGTGAATGGTGGATCAGATAGGCTTGATAGCAGGTGATGGGGGTCGGGGCTTTGCACACACTCTGAAAGGGTTTTGATGATTGCAATTACTCGCCCACGCTTTGACACAGCACACAATGAAAGACTACAATTAGACAACTATTATTCCTAACTGCTGATACCAATGATGTCCACACAAAGGCTGCTCACTTTGTCACTGCATTATTCACACTGGAGGTACATTTGTGTATGTGAATTTGTGAAGGGTGCCCGTGTCTGTTTGTATTTGTGGCACTGTATAAATTACCTAGATTTATGCACACTGTCTCTGTAAATCTCTCTTTGAGCTCACAGTCACGCAGATCGCTCCTCTGCCCCTCTCTGCAGACTTGCACACATGGAGAGGCAGCAGATGCCCTGGTCTGCACTCAGAGCCCACAGAAGGACTTAAATCAACATTTCTGGGGTTTGGATGAAGCCCTGGATAGGTATGTGGGAGACAGGGATGCGATTTTTGTCCCGAGCTCTTGTCTTTTCAGTCTCTCTGGTTCACATTTCCCTTGCAGCACTATGTGCTGAATGGTGGCTTCTGGATTTGGTCCTGGCACCAAGAGGTTTATTTTACTGCAGAAGATTAAGACAGAAGATTTCTAAGCTGATTTTAGAACAGAAACAACTTCTTCTGCTCAGCAGAAACAACCCAGTGCTCTTGGCAAAAGACTTAAATGGGGAGTGTGGGGACTTCTGCTCAAGTCAGAGCAATCTGGTCATTGTATGTCACTGGAGATTTTGGGATATAACTAAATGTGGTGAGTTATTCCAGAATCATCAGTTTCTAAGAACTAATATTAATAATGCTTAATAAGAGAAAGTGATTGTTAGCAAGAATATCCAAAGTCGATTAATCTAATTTGGGCTACAGTAGTCTGACTGAAAAAAAAAAAGCAACTAGACAGGGAATTAATTAAGAATAGCTATTCTTTGCTAAATGTACACTATACCCTAATCTGAACGAACGTATCTGTGTAGAGAGCCCTTTCAAGAGTCCTTTCGATTTATTTTATCCTCTGGTAAAGGGAATTCTAGTCAAATGTTGCCAAAAGGAGTTATATCAGCAGTGGGACAAGGCTCTGTGCTCCATGCAGGAGAAGAGCTGCAGGATATGCCAGGGCCAGGTTTAGCCCTTGCTCTTGCCTTAGCTGTGTGCATAGCAGTCCTCACTGTAGATACCAGCAAGATGATCACTGCATGAGTTAATACATTGTTAGATTTATACTGACTAACTTAGGTCATGTGAAATCCCAAAGCAAAAGCAAGTTAGCCACAATTTTACAATCAATCATGTTTTTAATTGATTTACTGCTGCATCATCAGGATGAAAACATCCATTGAGCCCTGCAACACACTCATATCTCCTGACAGTAAACATTTATTCATGGAGGTTCTTGGACTGCACTGAGAATTCCTCGCAGGAAAGTCAGTCACAATTAAATGAAATGCAAGTGCACCCATTAATGACCAAATCATAAGACACAAAATAATAAAAAACAGGAGTAATAAACCTCTCCAGGGAATAGCATCATTGTTAATGAAGCAAGTAATCAATAGACCATTGTTTGAAAGTGATGCTTGTTGCGTGACGGCTTAGATGGAGACTTGAATAACAGCAGCATCCTGAAAAATGTATCTGGAAAGTAGATGCTCTGTGAGAATCGTTTGGGAATCTAGGAAATTTAGGAGGTTTTTTGCTGATGGCAAAGATTTGCAAATTTACAGATCATGTTTCCTCAGAAGGGCAGTGCCCAACTTTTTATAGCCCCTAAAATCCAGGTTGTGATTTACCATCAGCAAATTGGGTACCAAAAACAGTGAAGATGCAGGAAACTCCAGATGATCCTCTTGGGCTGATATCTGTGCTTCCATCAGTCCTTGTTGTGGTTAGGAGATTGAACAGGGGAAAGAGTGAAAATCAGTGAACAGGGTAGAGACGGGGCTAGTGCAAAGAATTGCAGCAGCTTCCGTCACTCCCAGAGTTGAGGTCTTTCAGCCAGAGCTTTCTCCTGTCATGGGAAGAGAAGGGACAAGGAGGAGAGCTGGGGTGAAACACCAGTGCCATGTCTTTCCCTTTGTCTGCTTGCCTTGCTGGTGTCCTTTCATCCGGGCTGTTTCACACAGGGAGCCAGCTGTGGAGGTTTCCTAACAAAAGTGCATTTGGCCTGAGTCAAGGCAGTTCCTTGTCATAAGTCTCTGGGGCTTTCTTTGGGGAAGCTGGAGCTGTTAACAGCACGCCTGGCTTTCCCAGCTTTTGGAATGGTCGCATCAGGTGACAGCACTTGTCACTGTTTGTACATGTCAAGTGGGGAGCAAGGGAGACTGTGCATCAGAGTTCAGGGCCAGGTAGATGTACTTTGCCTCCTGCCATCTCGTAAACTGTCCAGGCTTCCTTCATGTCCCCAGCGGGGTTTCCAGCCGCAGACATCCCCGAGACCTGACAAAGTGGTGACAGCCCTGCTGCTGGGCCCATGGATATACAGCAGAGTGGGCAGGGGATTTGCAGGGACTCTTGCAGAAGGACAGGATGCCAATAGGGCACTGGGGGTGCTTGCATTGGCGAAGCACGCGGCATTCCAAAGGGTAGCACCCCACACCACTGGCCCTGCTTCCTACACTGGGTGTTTTCCAACAGTTCCCTGCTTTTACAGTGCCAGGAGCAGAGCTCTGTAAAATGACTGTCTATCCAACTAAAAAGTAGTGCACCATGTTTTCAGTGCTGCTGCCTAACTACACGTGAAACACTTGCTGCGAGTGCCTGATCCATGAGAAGGAAGCTTTCCAGCTAAAATTCCCAGCACTCAAGAAATTAGCCTCTTCTGAGAGGAACTTCTCTAGGAAAAACTTTCATCCTAAGCACACAGATTCTGGCTTGGATTCACATCTGGGAGTCACATGTCAGCAAGGGCACTCATTCCTCAATCTGACTGTCAAGGACATTTGTTTTCCTGCCTTGGGGAAACCTTTTGGCTTTCCAACACCTGAGCACAGAAGCTTTGCACAGAAAAAAAGAAGTCCCACAGCTGATTGTACCTTAGACCTGGAGCAGCTTATGGGAATCACAGTCTGTACCCCAGCATTACACACATTCTTTTAGAGATTATGTCCCAGAACTTAAGGCAGGTTAGTCTTAAATACAAGAGCAGCTCCACTGGCTTTGGTGAGATGGCACAGGATTTAAACTATGCATGTGTTTAAGCACCTGGCATATGAGACTTTCTCTCTAGTGCACTTCTTTCTCCCCTGGGCTTAATTTCAACTCTTTCCACTTTATAGTCTGTGGCCTCTGCTGTAAATTCAGAGAGCCAGGGAACTAATTTTTAAAAAATGTTTTCTGCTTGAAATATTGCAAGTAAAGAGCAGATGAGAATATATATCAGTTAAATGCTTTTTTAAAGGCATATATGACACGGCATGACACGACACTAGATTTTATAATGAAGTACAGTAACAAGGAACCCCCAGCTGGAATTTCCTAAAATATGGCTTTCCTCCTCTGGAACCACTTTTAATTTTAAGTGCTGACTTTCCTGACCCAGAATAAAGTTACAGGCAATGTTTACTAGCCAGCATAGAAGGGAATTGCTCCCTTATTGCATTCCAAGCATTCAAGCCACTGAAAATCAATATAACGAAGTAGGAAAGAAAGAATAAGAGCATACCCCTCCTCTCCCCCCTCCACACGCACCGACAGACACATCCATGGAGCTGTCTCTCTCCTCCCCACTCTGACAGGTAGTGGCCCTCTCTAACCTTAGAGGCTGGCAGTGAAGAAAGATGAAGTTTGTCACATTGTTCCTGACCAGTAAGTTGTACAGCTAGGTCACCTCCAATTTTTAGCTAGTCAGTCAAGGCTACCTTTCCATGAGCAGTGCACAGCTGCCATTCCCCAACAAATAGTGAAATGATGAGTCCATGTCACGGTGGAGGACACCATCTAAACTCCTGGTATCCCCTTCAGTTTGGGAACATGATGGGAGATGACAGGGACACGAGGTGGGGCTGATGCAAGGCAGGAATCTCCAAAACAGGTCTCCTTGTGGAGGCAGCGAGGGGCTGACCTCTGGACATTTCAGAGACACAGGGAGCTGTGAAGGGGTGGAAGGTCATGTCTGAAAACTGCGACTTCAGGGCTGAAGGAAAGAGGCTGATCACTACTTGACACCAGAGCCTGAAGGCAGACAAGATGCTGCAGCAATGATCCAGAAGACATCTTCCTGACATCTTGTTTTCTTAGTGCACTTTGGTGCCAAGGTGGGAGGAAGAGGAGAAAAAAGATGGAAGGAGGAATGACTCACTTGTCGATTCTGCTTCAATTACTAAAGTTTCTGCAGAAAGGCTGCACTGCTCTGAAAAGAGGTTGGATCTTCAACAAGGATACTTTTGATTTCTCTGTGGCATTCAGACTTGTCCGTGGCAAAAAGAAACCATCCTGTCTACAGCTCTGTGTTTTATCTGAGTGCTGCTCTTTCAACACCAAAGCAGAGATCCAGTGCAGTAGTGATACCCTCTCCCATCTCCCCACGGCACAGTCTGACTGGGTGCTGTGCTCTTTAAGACACATTTTGTTTGCTGGTGGGGGCCTGAAAGTGCTTTTGACCCTGGAGGCAGCCAAGGCAGGTGCTTTGTGAGCCACAGGGTTAGCAACACTCGCCAAGTGCTGGAATTTGTCACCTGTGGGAAGGTAACATTAGCGGCTTTGCCATCTCAGGGTTTTTGGGGCACACAGAGGTTTACTTCCCCTGGTAATGAAGATAAAAGAGAAGAAAAAGGCAGAGCCCTGATCTTCCATCACTGTGAACTGGAGGCTGACCAAAGATGAAGCCTCTGCAAGATCAGCAAGCCCACCCTTATCCTGAGCATCTCCAATGTACTCTTAAAACACATCCCAGGATGTATCTCTAAATGGCACAGTCTCTGCCAGTCCTTGGAGGCCAGAGCCTTGCCTACAGCCTGACAACTTTATCACCTCCCTCCCTCCTGCTCACTTTCACTTGTCTTCTGGTGCATGGGGTATTCAGGGTGATGGCTAGTGCCAATGTTAATGGGAATAACACTTGGAGGCTGCAGGAAGGAATCAAGGCCTCTGTCTTCCCAAGCCATCACTGCTTTGCAAGCTCTGGCTCTCACCTTTAATGTGGAGTCAGCTTTCTTGGCACATGGAGGATTCACCCTGTGGGATATTTTGCTGACTTTTCTCTTCACCTTGACTCAGACACGCACAATAGAAATAGCAGCTGTGGACTCCTATGGTTTCAGACCCTGCCCTGTTTCAATTAGAGAGACACTTGGGTTTGCAGAGGAGGTTTTCAAGAAGGACGCGTGGGTTTCCTTTTGAGTCTTAACACAGAGAAAAAAAGAGTTGCACTGAGCTGCCTGTTTCTCCTGAGTATCCCCAAGTACCAGCAGTCAGTGTCGTGCTACCCTCCCTGTCTGATGGAGAGGAGCACAGAGTGTGCCCAAATTGTATCACTACCCCATCACAGTGGTCATACTGACACACCTGGCCCCAGTTTTGGGCCCCTCACGACAAGACAGACATTGAGGTGGTGTATTCAGAGACAGGAATAGAGCTAGTGAGGGGTCTAGAGCACCAGTCTGTTAAGGAGCATCTAAAGGGAGCTGGGGGCAGGAGGGCCGAGCCTGGAGACAAGGAGGCTCAGAGGGGGATGCTCTCACTCTCTACAACCCCCTGCCAGGAGAGTGCAGCCAAGTGGGCATCAGCCTCTTCTCCAAGATTACAAGTGACAGGGCAAGAGAAAATCAGGCTCAAGCTGCACCAGGGGAAGTTTAGATTGGATATTGGAAAAATTCTTCACTGAAATGGTGGTCAGGCATTCAAACAGGCTGCCCAGGGCAATGATGGAATCACCATCCCTAGAAGTGTTCAAAAGGTGTGTGGATGTTCAAAAGGCATTTAGGGACATGGTTAAATGGTGAACACAGTGGTGCTGGTTTAATTATTTGACTCAATGACCTCAGAGGTTTTTTCCAACCCTAATGATTCTGTGATTCTCTGAAGAGTTACATACTCATAGAGTCCTGTTCTCCCAGCAGAAGCACATGAGGACAACACCAAGGGGTGAAGGACACTGCTGAGAGAAAGAGAGCTTGGAGAGGCAGAGTGCTTCTCACCTCCATGCCACCCTACCCTGGAAACTGTGGGTACCTTGGTGCAGGCAGGAGCATGGCTGTTGTGATGAACAGCTCTGTGAACAGCTTAGTCCTGGGGATGGAGAGGAGGTGACCCCTCAGCAGTGGAAGGGAGTGTCCCAAGGCTGCAGGAAAGGAGCATCTCCCAGTCATCCTTTCCCAGCTCAGGTACATCAGAACTCCTGGTGTGGAGCTGGGCAGAAGCTGATTTGGCCCCCAAGCACTTCCTGCTGCTGCAGGAGGTGGAAAATAGGTGGGAGGGCAAAAGATGATGCCTGAGCACCCCTTGATGGTCATGGTCACACCTGGAATACTCAGTTTTAGGGTATCACTGTGTCCTGGACAGTCTCACAGAAGCACCCAGCAGGGAGAGAAGCACACTGTGACCTAAGGAATAAAACTGCTTCCACAGCTTTTCAGAGGTGCTCTTGTTACTGAACAAGAGCCTTCTCCTGGCCTCCATCTCCCTCACTAGGCTGGAAGGAAATGGGATAGATCATCTTCAACATTAGGCACCATCCTAGCCCAGAACAGGGAGGAAGAGAAAGACATGCCAACCAAAAACTGAGGAGCAAGGGTAAGCTCAAAAATCATTTGAAAAGGAAAGAGAATTAGTTTTACATTTAGCTATTCGATTCCTTTTTGTCTTTGAAGAATACATATGAAATTGTTCTAAAAAAAGTCAAGCTAACATCTTGCCTGAGACACTCACCTCTTGGCCCTGGGGAAAGGCTGTGTGCTCTGCAGCCTCCCATGAGGAGCCTAACTGGCTACAAGGAGTAGTGCCTGCTAGAGGCTTGCGACAATGATAGGGCTTAGAAACCCATCAGGATTTTTACAGCAATCTCAAGCTGTTTGAGGCCTTGCCCTCTGCTGTCATGTGCACACTTGAGATTTTTTTTTCTTTCTTGTTCAATAAATCCCTGGTTTTCTAGACCTCAGGAGCATACCAAAGTTTGAAAGTGACCCAAGTTCAAGCTAAGGGCTCAGCAGGAGACAAATAAAGGAACCTAAACTCTATTATTAAACGAGTAAAACCTCACGACATCTTTAGGTCTGACTTATATTTTCTGAGTCCTTGAAATTGCTAATAAACACCAGGAAAATGTCTGGAGCTTTGATCCTCTGATAATATTTGGGAACATATTCAGAAATATACTTGTCAACATTTGAAGACTTTAGAAAATTCTCCACATTTTCAAGTTTGGGCAGCTTGTGTACAGGAATGGTTTTGCAAAGTCAGGCTGTATTTGGTTTGAGTAGCAAGGTAGTGGGGGGCTGCAGGGCTACTCTCTGTGATAAGGTGCCAGAAGCTCCCCTATATCTCACAGAGCCAATGCCAGCCAGCTCCAAGATGGATCTGCCACTGGTCTACACTGGACCCCTGTGGTAGTACCTCTGGCATAAAGTATTTATGAGGAAAGGGTGAAAACTGCTGCACAACAGCACAGTAGCTGGAGGCGAGGAGTGAAGATGTGTGTGAGGAGCAGCCCTGCAGACACCCAGGGCAGTGCAGAAGGAGGGGCAGGAGCTGCTCCAGGCTCTGGAGCTCAGATTCCCCTGCAGCCCCTGCAGCAGCCCGTGGTGAGGCAGCTGTGTCCCTGCAGCCCAGGGAGGGCACGGGGGAGCAGAGACCCAACTCAGCCCCTGGAGGAGCCCAGGCTGGAGCAGGGGGATCCCCAAAGGAGGCTGCAGCTCAGTGGAAAGCCTGTGCTGGAGGAGGATCCAGGCAGGATCCCTTGGGGGACCCAGAGTGGAGCAGCCTGTACCTGAAGGAATGATCCCATGGGAGACATCCGGGCTGGGACACGCTGCTCCTGAAGGACTGACCCTGTGGAGTGGACCCACACTGGAGCAGTTCATGAAGGACAGCCTCCTGTGGGAGTGGCTCCACACTGGACCAAGGTAAGAGTGAGAAGAGTCCAACCCCTGCGGGGGAGGGAGTAGCAGAGGCGACTTGCAGTGACCTGACCACAGTCAGGAATGAAGTTAAGGGAGTGAGGTTAAGCCCAGGAAGAAAGGAGGGGTGGGGTGAAGCTGTTTTAAGATTTGCCTTGCATTTTGCATTACCCTCCTCTGATTTGATTGGTAATAAATTAAATAAATTTCCTTGAGTTTAGTCTGTTTTGCCTGTGTTGGTAATCGATGAGTGATCTGTACCCATCCTTATTCGACCCAGGAGCTTATAGTGGTATTTTTCCTCTCCTATGTCCAGCTGAGGACTGGAATGATAGAGTGGCTTGGTTAGCACCTGGTGTCCAGCACGGGTCAACCCATGACACAGAGTTTTAGATGCATGCTTTGTTTTTTGTATCTCTGGCATGGATTTAGTAAGAATGAGAAACAGACTGGTCTCAGGCAGAAAGCTAGCACTGAAGTAAGTTTCCCCCAAGGCACACCTCTCCTTATTGTTATTATTTAATCTGCTGACCAATGATTAAAAAAGAAAATAATTCTACCACATAGCCTTCAATACAGTTTTGCCTTACAATCCATTTTTTGAAATGGCCTAAATAAAATGCATAGTCATGGTCATGCATAACCTTGACCTACAGATATTCAAAATATAGCTCCTACTCAGAATTTGCTCCCTGAAGGGTAGGATAAATTTAACCAAACAGTCCTCCTGACTGAATCTCAGCACAGACCAGCACCCTTTTCACTAAAGATATCATAAGGACCATGTTGCAAAATAAGCATGGCCAAACGCAAACCCAGAAAGTCCATGAAATGACTTTCAGCCTGCAGAAGTATTTTGCACATATTAATTACACTTTAAATCACTTGGCTTAAATAGGAACAGCAGAACTACTTCAAAACTAACTTTGAAGTTTTCCTGCTGTGAACAGGAGGCTAGACTCCTGCATGTTCTCCAGACTGCCATTCCAACCAAAATGACACAGTTTCATGAAAACTGTACAAAGATGTTGAAACCCGGAAAGTTGATTGATGAGACACTGGAATTTTACAACCACAGGCCATATTATTCCTCCAGACCTAGAGGCTGAGTGCCACAGTCCTGCCTCAGAGTTGGCCATCCCCACCCTCCAAGTGCCACCCAGTGCCCCCAGGATGGGCCTGGGGATGTGAGCTGTGTCTCTGCTGAACAATTGCATCACTTTCAGAGGAAGCAAAAGCATGAGGTGTTTGAAGGTGCCTCTGTCTTAGCAGATTTGCATGACCAGGTCCATCAGCAATCGCTGTCTCGGGCATGCCTGGGCAGTCAGATGCTCTTCAAAGACTTGTGGTGGGCAGTTTTAGCCATGCATCTTTTCATCTTTTATAGCCACACTCCTTATGTTGGGGCCATTAGCAATATCTCTAAACTCCCTTTCAATCATGTTTTACGGTGCCTGTTCGGAGCATTGAGGTACCTTTTATGGTTGAGATGACACTTTCATTATAAGCTGCTGTTTTCAGTGGTTTATAACTTTCCCCCAAAATTACCTTTGAGGGTTGAAATTTTCTTATGCTTTCTTATTAACAGGCCAGCAGTGAATTTATTTAGAAAGTTGGAAGATAATCTCCACAGCTCTTTTGGAGCTGTCAAAACTTCAGGGGAAAAAACCCCAAACCAACCAAACCAAAACTATTTTTGATCATTAAAAAGAAAATGTAGGCATGCACTTTGTACATGCTGTAACACAAAAAAAAGCGGTGACCTCTGGGTCCATGAGACACCACTTTATTATCATTAAATTTAGGCAAAGAAAAAAATAAAAGACAATGAGAAATTGTAAACCACTCAGATACAGTGCAAGCCTAATAGTAAGAGATGGAAAATGTACTTATGTTTATTGGAGGTTGAAGCCATCACCTTTTCTGATGGCTTCAGCATTTTGAGGTTCCTGAGCTTTGTGGGTCTTTACTACAGCATCAATAAATGCCTTTTGAATTCATAAGCTAAACAATCTTGTCCATACAACAAATATATAAGAAATGAAACTAAGGTATTTATCCACTGCTCTGAAGGTATTTGCTCACTTTTCACTACATGTGTGTTCCAGATGGTCCTTTATAATGCTCATTGATGACAATTATTTTCAGACTTTATTTTGGATGAAGAACAGGAGTCACAGTCTGGGCATATGCTGCTTCCAATTGCGTCTACTTTTCTTTTCAGGGAAAGAAAATGGGTATTGTCTTCTTTCCTTCTCAATGCTTAAAACTGTTCTTGGGATATATTTGCTTGTTTGTGTGACAGAGGCTTTCATTTGAAGACCTGAACAACAACAGCATGAGGCTGCTGGAGGAGACGGACACCTGCTTTGATGTAAAGTGAGATAATCTTCACAACAAACAGGTAGATATTAAGGCTGCTGCAAATCTACCTGGGCTTCTTTCAGGTATATATCAAGAACAAAATAAATATGAAGACAGATTTGGTTTACATTATTCTCTGTGGATCTGTTTCAGTGTTAGCTCCAGCTTTCCATTGGCTTTAATGGCTTTCCAATCAGGCTCTAGGGTCTTGTTTTATGTTCAATGACCCAGTTGTTCACCATGAGGTTTCGGTAATTTCAAAGTACCTGGTGTTATATATAAATGGTTCACCTTCTTCATAAATTTTACCAAAGCAGCTCCACCTACAAGATCCACCAAATTAATGAGAGTTAAGCAACTTCTGCAAAACGGGCTGCAAAATCTTGCTTGAAATTTTTTAATTTGCATTAGCCTTCTGTTAGGACCCCTCTGTGCATTTTAACCTGTTCAGGACTGTCTTAAACAGCATTTCCTTCAGAATTGCAATAGCCTCTCTCTCATATGGCTAAATGCAGAAATCACCACTGAGCCTAAAATTCAAATTCAGGGAACTCTTAACTATACCCCTTTTGAGAAAAGAACTTAGCTACTTTATTTTAAATTGCAAAGCAAGGAAAACTAAACAAACTCTCAAGGAAACACTCACTTAAACCTTAGGTAGTGCTGAATGGTCTCAGCATGCCTGATCCAAACTGAATGAAGCAAAAACCCTTGCCCCCTCATCAGAGGTCACAAAAAAGATGATCTTTTCTCCTTATAATGTGAGTTACTTCATCCTGCAGTATGATATGCTGTATTTAGCACCACATTTTAAGCTGCATTGAGCTCAAATGAATATAAATACCCAATGGTCATTCTCTTTATTAAACTAGAGATACACAAAGGACTAATAATCTAGTTGTCTTGTTGTTCAGTTTAATTATAGTAGGGAGTATGAGGAATCCCATGTGACTCCTAACTTTGGATGAAAACAATTAATCTGCATCTTTCCTTTTTTAGCTTTTATTATTATCATTATTTCAATTAATAAACTTCATATTCCACTGCCACAGTCTACTAAAGTGCATGCTGCAGACCAGAAGAGAAAGGGAAAATGAGATATTCTGCTTTTTCACATGATTTCTGCCCTGCTTTTTGGATAAAATTTGTTTTGTGTATCAGGGCAGTGAGCTCAAAAGCTGGATCCTGGAGGAGGATATTAGAACAAAATGCACAAAAATATTTTTGGTAATGGAGGCTGCTGTCAACATTTCTCAAGAATAGGCCAAGCACAAACCTTGAAGAGGGGCCCTAGGGAATGATTTATAGTACGGACTGATACAGTAAATGCAATTTGTTTTAATTAAAGTGATAGCTTATTGCATAATTCACATTGTGCTGGCTGAAATGACCGCACCAGGTAGTTTTGGAGAATCACAAGCTGTTCTCATAAATTCTATTAGCTGTAATGCAGCAAATGTTGCAGGAAAAAGAGTTTCATCAAGAAACATAAATGCAACATTCCTACTTCTCGCAAGTTTACACCAAAATTAATTCTGCAGAATGTCCTCAGCTTGTAGCACCTGTATATTTTGTAGTGTAATTATTCATTCTCATTCCCTGATACACTTAGCAAAGCTGTAAATATGGTCAACATTCAAAACACCCAGCCAAAGCAGCAGCAGACAGCCTGGTGCAAAGGAGGCAAACGTAACCCAGAGCCCAGCCAGCTGATCACAGTCCCTAGAACAGCACAGGTTGCTACATTGACGTACTGCAGCCTACAAGGTACCAATAACAGTGTAGTTTTAAAGAGTAATTTCAGTTTTATTTGGGAAAGGGTGTCCATCATGACCTCAGGTGCCTGTGCTTTTGAGTGAACACAGCAAGCTGATTCACTCCAGCTTTGGCACTCTCAGTTTTAGTAGCTCTCAAAAAACACAATGCAATTATCGAATCAAGAAGTGAGTAGTGGAATAATGAAATAAAAATACAATTGAGAAGAATTAAATTTGCCTGGGTTGGCTTCATATTGATATTGTCTAACATTTTCAGAGACAATTTTATAATATTTATCTTCTTTTAATTTCATTTCATACTTCTAAGATGAATATCATAGAATTGTTAAGGTTGGAAAAGACCTCTAAGATCATGGAGTCCAACCATTAACCCAGCTCTGTAAAGTCACCAATAAACCATGTCTCTAAGCACAATATCCACCTTTTTTTTTAAACATTTCCAGGCATGGTGATTCCGCCATGCTTTTGGCAGCCTGTTCCGATGTCTGGGCACCCTTTTATTCCCCCCTAATATCCAATCTAAACCCCTCTTGGAGCAACCTGAGCCCATTTCCTCTCAACCTGTCACTTGTTGCCTGGAAGAAGAGACCAACGGCCACCCTCCTGCCCTCTCCTTCCAGGGAGTTGTCAAGGTCTCCCTTGAGGCTCTTTTTCTCCAAACTAAATACTCCCAGCTCCCTGAGCTGCTCCTTATCAGACTTGTGCTCCAGACCCTTCACCAACTTCACTGCTCTCCTTTGGATACACTCCAGCTAGTATGAATAGAGTTAGAAAGAACATGGGGATCTAGAAAAAACAAGGTGCCCTTTAGTAGTTAAATATTTACTCTTTCAAATGAATCACATTGCACTTCAGTTACTCCTGTCCCAGAAAACTGCAAAAAAATAAAATACTTGAAATGAAAAAAACAACAACAATAAACATCTTACCACATTAGTGAGGTAATTAAACAAAGAAGGGAAGGAAGGAAAGAGAAAAGATCTCAGATCAGCACTGGAATTCATGATTAGATATAACCACTACATGTATTTTCTCAGTGAAACAATAATAATTTTAGTAGATGTAGAAAGCTGATTCCTAATACTCTGTCATGGATTTTTAGCTTACTTCATAGCAGGTACCTAAAACTTATATGTCTATTCTGTCTATGGGCAACAGCTATAGGTTTCCAGAAACCTCTTTACAGTCTGTGGATAGGGTTTTAATACAAACAGGGTGAGCCAGCAGGGAAGTGAATTTAGATGGGACCTGCTTCCAGTCTACTGCATGGGATTGTGGCAGAAAACCAGAGTGGTACACGTGGTACTGTCTGAATAACTCTTGGTGAAACAAACCCTGCTGAAGCTTAAACTTCCACCTTGTCAGGGGTGCAGTGGCACTGCCAGCCCAACACCCTCTGGCCGTGGTGCTCTGTGGGCACACTGGCAAGAGCCAGGGCTAACTGGGCAACCCCAGAGCTGGCCCGGGACGTTCCTGCAGACCAACAGCACTGGCACATGGACAGCTTGACTTGGACACGCCTTTGTGTCTGTGTGAGCAAAAGTGACAGGCCTGCAATGCTTATGTTCAGCTTCAGCTTCCTCTTACGTCTGGCTAATGGAGCAACCCTCCTCAAAGTGTTGCTTCTTCCATCCTTTCGTGCTTGCATTGTCTGTTTTGTTCTCTGCTGAAGGACACAGATCTCTGTATCTGGGCAATGCCACCATCTCGAGTTGAGAAGGGAGAAGAGGCAGAGCCAGGCACTGCCCAGCTACAGATGAATGTCAGCTTATCTTAAGTTGGTGGCTGTGCTCTTTCCTTCCCCTCCCACTCCACTGCCTCTGACGTGGTGTTATCCATTTGCCTCCTGCTCTTTTTTGTGGAGCATCGTAAATATAACAGCGAGCCAAAGCTTAGCTTTGAGCAAAGTTCCTTGCTGCATTATACATGAGTTTGGAAACAAGAGGAGTTTGTTCTGAATCCCACTTAGCCTCATGAACTTTCACAGGTGAATTTCAGGCCTATTTGGCTGGCTAAAGCTGAAGTTTGAATTATTGAAACAACAGGGGGGCGCGTTGGAGCTCCTCTGCCAGGAAGGCTGAGGGAGACAGCATTTTATTTTCAACCTTATTAGAACTTCTCTATAGAGAGGAAGTCGATCTTTTCAATTGCTCTTAATCTCCAGAGAAATCTCCCACTGATCCCTAAAATGCCGAACTTGCAATCTTGGAGCAGTTTTTAACCTGCAGTGCTGGAATGTTTCTAATGTTTCCAATACTGTTTAAATGCATCTCCCTTTGCCGATTATCCCGCTGTGGCTGGATGCTGCCAGACCCTACCACGGCGTTAATTTTCACAAGGACAATACTTGTTGTCCACAGACATCTGGGACCACCTGTGACAAGCTACACTAAGTGCTAGACCCTGAGATCCCGGGTGCTGGGGTAGGGATGCTGAAGTACAAGCCTGCAGCACAGTTTCAGGTCTTTGGCTGTCACAAATCAGTGTCTCACCTAACTCTGGGAGTGGGATTCAGCTCCAGGCTGCGCACATCTACTTTGGACAAACGTCTTTGTTTTTATGCGGCTGTCTCCGGGTTTTGACAGACAGATGAGCCACATGTCCTACAGCAAGGTGTCATGTTTGTCTGCAAAATGCTGTCTGGGCAAGACCCCCTGAGTCCAGGCAGGCAAAGGGGCAGAGGGACAAAGAAACCGCACTCCTGGGGGAGGCTAGGAACTGTGAGAAAACTTTCTGTGATGTGGATAGGATTTCTCTCCTGCCTGTGAACCGAGGAGCGGAGCTGAGGCAGAGGCTCCACTGGGATGAGATGTTCCGCCTGAGGGGATGGAAGTGGGGGAGGAAAGGAAAGGGGGAAGAATTGTCAGCAGCTAGATCAAAATGAGGTTTGCGAAGACAAAAGACAACATCCCCGTCCAGTAATCTGAAGGCATCGGCTGAGCCTTACCTGCTCCTTTAACGTGCCCTGTTTAAAGATGATGAGCGTGAGATTAACATCCTTTGTTTTCAGATTTTAGCTGCCTCCCTTCCTTAGCCTAGAGTGATTCTTTATCTCAATTGCCAGCTTTGCATGTCATTCAGTTCAACTTAATCGCAAGGATCCACAAATCAAGCGATTTCAGGCTGGGGGCTCTGCCTTACAAAGCCTTTGCACGTCAGCAAATAGGATTTTCGTGCACTTCCTCGTGGACTTAACAAAGACACTTGCTCTCAGTTTGCAGAATTTACAGAGAGCAATTTGGGCATTTCACAGTGCTGTTTGCATGAGGAACCTTTTGAAGTCAGCGATCTCGGGTGGCCTATATGAGTGAATAGGCATTAGTACTGCATACACAATCGCATCGCGGTTGGAAAGCTCCTAATTTAATGACCAAGCAGTTAAACCAGATTCAGGCTCAAGATCTTCAGCTGATTTGAATAGGTGGAAAATTTTCACACTTAAAGGCTATGCGAAGAATTACACCAACCGAAAATTACACCCTAATATGGGGTATTAAGCTGAGTTATTGTGAAGCATTCACCGTGATTGCTGCATATATATCCTCAGACTGTCGTGCGAAATAGCCAGCACACCTCAGTGGACATGGTTTATCAGAATGTTCAAATGTGGGAGAAAATCTGAGTCTGAGAACGTCCTGAAGTTGGACCCAATTGCCTCTCAGTAATCATCCTACAGTAAGAGTGAGATATGCAAGATATGCAAATTAGTAAGATAAGCAAACCCGAGGACATATGGCACACGGCTGGCTGAGAATTTATGGGGTTTTTTTTGGTCCATTACTACATTCAATGGAGAGGAGAATTTTGTGTCAAAATTTAAATAGTGTGATTTTGGGTCAAGGAACACTTAAAAATCTGAACTGAAAATATTGCCCTTCTTGGAGCAAATATTTGATCCTGTATCAAAGCCCAACAGTTGATGACTTCTTTTTTCAAAGTAATATTAAATAAAATTTGACCTGAATTCTATAAGAGTACAAATTGGTTAAATTACCACCTCATTAACCACAAATGTATATTTTATGCAAAAAGTACGTTTTGGGTTAACCTGAAAGGAAAATAAATAAATAAATAAATTTTTAAAAAGGGAAAGACTCACTGTAGAGAATACTCTCTAATGTTCTGGGGATTCATATCATTTTAGCTGAAATAAGGAGAGAGATGTAAGCCACAAAGACTTTCAGCCTTTCTGATCCAGTATTATTACATATCCAGCAGAGATCAATGCCTCAAAGAAAAGTGTAAAATCCCCTGAAATGCCCCATTAAAAGACATACATTTGACAATGATTAGTATATGGCTGTCTGAGGTTCCACCTCTTCTCCTTGTTAGGGCAGTCAGCCCATCCTTGTTAGGAAAGGTTGCTCCATTTCGTGTGATGTCCCCCATCTGGGCACCTGGGATCTCGTGAACTTGTGCAGAATTGCATTGAAGGAAAGAGAGGAAGCAGAGAAGGTGTCTTATGCCCAAAAGTTGTAGGTTGCTTTGCTGTCTATACAGTGGATGCCCTGTTTCAGGATTAATCTCTCTGGCCTCAAAACTCCACTCCTTCTGCGGGAGTTGTGGCAATATTCTGCCATACCATAACCAAGTGCTGAGGGAAGGATGCAGGGTGGGATTTCTGCCATACCATAACCAAGTGCTGAGGGAAGGATGCAGGGTGGGATTTCTGCCATACCATAACCAAGTGCTGAGGGAAGGATGCAGGGTGGGATTTCTGCCATACCATAACCAAGTGCTGAGGGAAGGATGCAAGGTGGGATTTCGTAGCCAGTTGCTGCGGTTGTGTGAGGCTGAATGGGTGTGCAGATAGGCATAATGGACCTTTCAAATTGGAATTTGGCTCTGGAAAATGCGTAAACTATTGCAGCTTTCCCAGAAGTGCCATGTTATCTGTAACAGCCACACACTTATAACCATGGGCTGTAGGCTGTGCCAAGGAATCAGGCGCTGAGATGTTTCACTGGAGCAATGAAAACTGATTTCTACAAAGTTGGAAGCTTCATTGTTTGTAATCATCTGAGATCAAAGACAGAGATGATGCATTTGTTGTTGCTTTGTCATGTCTTGGAGAGTAATGCCATTTGATTCAGACAGTCTGATTTGTCTGTCTCTGCTGACATGTTAATAGCTCATCAGACCCAGTGCTACACTGCAAAGGAAGGAAAGGATGATACAGGGAATTTCTGTCAGCATGAGAAGGGCCAGAATGTCTCAATATCACTATTCCAACCCCAACATCTCTTTTATGGGTAGTGGATTGGGAATGGCAGAAGAGATATACACCTGTTTATGTGGATCTGTGGGATCAAAATCTCTCTGCTCCATTCGAAGTTTTAAAAACAAACTGGTCCCAGATCCATAAAGAAGAATTTATTTGTTGTGAGAGCTATAAGGCTTTCAGAACTCCTTTCTCCAGGACTTTTACTAACGTGAGGAAGGCAATCGCAGCCCAGGCTGACTAACCCTCCAAAACAGAAGCAGACAGGGGAAAAGGTGGGAATAGAGATGCTTTGCCATGGCCTCATTTCTGAACGCACATCCCATGTTCCCTGGGAGAAGGATGTCAATCCTTTTTTTTTTCGCTTTTTCCCTTGCTGAGCAATAATTTCCCTCCTAGTGCAATAAATGTGGATGCAATCACTTTTCATAACCAATCAAGTCTATGGGCTCTGTTTCATGGCTGCTGAAGTGAAAACAGTGGCATTGCTCTGCCTCGCCCTCCCAACAGAGACAGCTGAAGCTTCAGTGGTCCCATCACACCATCAGGCTTGTCAGCATAAACCTACATCCCTCAGAGGTTTCTGCTCACTCTCTCTCTGAAGTGAACTGAGAAAAACTTGTGTTTTCCAGTTCAGAGTGGGTTTGACACACAATCTGAGTATATTTGGGGTGAACTGTCCCGAAACCTCCTGCTTTAAGGACACGGGTACACTAATGGACACTACAGGAAAAGCTGCTGGCAGCTTTATCAAAGCTGTTGCCACAAGACAGACGTCCCACTCTCAGAGCCACAGAGGAGCCAGTCATGCGACTTGCTGCATGTTTGCTTTTCCATATCAGCTTTCAGGAAAGGCAGAATTAAACATTACACAAAATGCAAACATACACACATTGTGTGCACGGGTAACTACACACACACAGACACAGAATCCACCTTGCCAAGGCTGGTAGTGAAGACCATTTACTGGAGAGTGTGAACACTTCCTGGTGAGAAGCCTGTTTTGTCTTTGAGAAAAGTTGCTTTGCTTTTACAAATAGGGGCTATTATTTTAAGCTTGCTTTTTTTTTTTTTTTTTTTTTTTTCTGAGTTGTCAAATATAAAAATGAGATGAGATGTCAATCAGGGTCCAGGGGGCTGGGGAGGGGGAGACAGAGAGAGACAGAGAGCCTGAAAAATGCTTCCAATGCAGGCGGCTTGCTTAAGCAGAGAGTGTCTTGCAGCCAGCTGGATCTTTGGAGAAAAAGATGAATTTCTACCCATTTAAGCATGAATAAGGTGAGATGAAGGGAGGGGGGGAAATCCATGAAGGTGAAAAGCCTTTTTTTTTCCCTTTCCCTAGTTGTGATGGATGATTTCAGCCTAAAGTACTGAGCCTTCCAGTGAAGAAAATATTTACAGTGATTTTGATAAATAAATGCTTAGACCTTGCATTTGCCACCTTGATGGTGAAAAGAAAGAAGTTTAGGCTTCATAGTGGTTTTTTTTTTGCACAGTACTCAGAAGGCTGGGACAGTCCTCCTGCCACTCCTGCATTAAGAAGAGTAACTTAACTCTTGGGCATTATTCCCCACTGTTTGTTTGGTTTTTTTTAACTATTCAGGGAAAACTGGAACACTCACAGAGGCTGGTCTGAGGATAACGACAGGCAAACTGAGGATGGCATAGATGAGAATGCCAAGAGCTTGGAAGAGGAAGGAAATGGGCCACTCTGTCCTGCAGACCTCCAGTGCTGGCTTCTCTCTTTTCTCATATTTTTAGCATTATGTTGTGTCCTGGGTGGCATGCAGGCTGCCTGCATGGAGGTGTTACTGACTACTTTTGAAGAAGGAATAAACTCCCAAACCTCAAAATGTTTTTTAGTGGAGACAGACACACTTATTCTTTACGTGAATCAAGCTTGCAGGGTTTCTGAGGTGCAAGAGTTCCTCATGGCTGTGTTCACAAACTACATGTGTTGAGGCAATCCTCTACTTTTCTTTCCTTCAGACTGCAGCTTCTTACTCAGAGGAGCTGTTTTACTACCTCTTGCAAAATGAGGTGCTTCTATGGCAAGGCATCAGGGGATACACAAAGAGGCATTATAGTTCTCTATGTTTTTGCAGGAAAATAAAGAAAAGTATTCAATACCATTGCACATACAATTGGCAAAACACAATAGCCCAAGCTGGAGTATAAGCTCATAAAGAATATGAAAAAAGGAGTTTTTAAGGCACTGTGCAGGACTTCTATTTTACAACTCAGAAATGTTCTGGAGAAGGGTGCTAGGGAAGTGCTGTGCAGTCATTGACCAACTCTGATTTCTACAGCAGCAATATTTCTCGCCTTGGAGCACTCCTTGTTCTGCCTTGGCTGGATTTAACACTGCTCTGCTGATGAGAAGTAAACAGATCAGAAGTGTCAGGCTATGTCTTGGAGAAACTAGACTCTGGCACTTCTGTTGGGCCCTGAATTAGAAACAAACATTGCTGCATTTCCAACCCAACCTTCATTGCAAAAAAAAAAAAAAAAAAAAAAAAAAAAAAAAAAAAAAAANAAAAAAAAAAGCAAAAAAAAAAGCATTCCTTAGCTTCCAGCATACATCTGCTTGTAACACTTGTCCCCTAACTCCAGCTGCCAAAGCCATGGAGATAGTACCCCATCAGCACATGGGAAAGGGCACATGAGGGCACAGTATTCAAGTGGAGCCTGTTCCCAGTTCTTTCATTCACTACCCCAGCATGGGGATTCCTGATGAGGACAGCTATGTTCGTGCAAAAAGCAGTTGTAATTCTTCTCCCTCAATCCTGCCCAGCAATGAGGGGTTTGAGCCTGCTCAGCCTGAGTGTGGAGATACAGGGAACCTGATAAAAAAGACAGAGCTAAATGGAGAACACAAACATATCTCAGAGCTACACTAATGAGAACATAACTAATATGTTGCATATTCCCAGCAGCAAAAAGGAAACCTAAGGGAAGCATAGGCATTCAGAAGTATTATTTCATTAGCTGTAAGCTAGTTTTATCTGCACAAAAGTATAACCTTCTGTGTATTTAAGTTCCTCTACTGGTTTCTTATACCCCCTAAAATGCTCTAAATTTTGTATTTGAGCCTAAACTGCTTGGTTGTCTCTGCAAGGTACAGTGGGAAGGGTGAGCTTTGGTTCAGTTAAGGTGTGTAGAGACTCCTGAGAACCTGCACAGCTTTATTCCCTCTGAAGTTTGCTTGGTTCAGGTAGTAACCACAGAGCTTCTGAGAGGCTCCAGATGCACCGAAGCTGCAGGATGAAAGAAGGACTATAAGGAGGGCTATAAACAAGATGTCTATGGAATTTTTTCCTCTGCAGGAAACTGTGGCAGAGGTGGCAGCAGACAAGAATGCAGATCTCCATATCATTTGCTCCCCAGTATATCAGGGGAATGACAGGTCAGCACTTGGGCTTGCATGATTTGCTTTTCTGAGGTGAGAAAGGTGACAACTTGTGGTGACATGACAGCAGGAAGTGTTTGTAGCTCTATTGGCCCTTAGGAAACCAGGGGCGGGACAGACAAAATGACATTTTTATTTGGCCGATGGACAGGGCCTTTTGGGGGGATTTTTCCAGAAGAGGATGCCCATCCTAACACCTGAAAAAAGAGGTGGGGAAGCTTTTCTATTGGACCTATCATAGGGTTTCCTTTTCTGTAAGAGTGAAGATAGCCAGAAGAAGACAAGAAACTGAATTTAATTTTGTTCTTCCACCCACAGTGTCACATCCTTGCCAGATCATTGTGCACATGTGGATAAAGTACAGCCTGCCCTTCTTTCCAATTTGGTGCAGGACCTGGGTGTGACAGCATGTGCCAAAAAGCAGCTGTCCTGGGGACTTGCTAAAATGCAATGAGAAAGATCACCCTTTTGAGGCTTTTTTTTTTTTTTTTCCCCTCTCCACCTCAGTGAAGCTGATTTGCACACTAGGGTCAGCTATCTCTATCAGTGGTTTCTGCAGTAGCAATTAATTTGTGTTAAAAAAAAGAGGTTTTAGTGAGAGATGAGTGAAAGCAGGAGGGAGAGGTGTGAGACATTTGAGACAGATAGGGAACAGGTGTTTTTTGGCACTGCTCTTGCCTGTTCCCCCTTGCAGAGCCTATTGATGCCTGACAGTGCTCTGCAAACAACTGAGTGTCTCTCCTCAGTCTTCCTGGGCTTTGCATTCTCTCCTTGGAGGACACTTGTCCTTAAACAGAGGGTCTTGAACTGGCTGAGGGAGAGGGAAATACTGACTCTCTTTCTCAGGCTGTGAGCAAGCTGATCAAAAAACAAGCTTACCATTTCAAGAGCTTCTGCAAGAATATTTCCTCAATGTCTACTTGGAAGACAAGCTTTTGAGAGAGGAAAAAATTAATCAGAACTGTGAAAGTTTTCCTACAAACTCAAGCCAAGGTGGAAGTTATTGTCCAAACTGAATTACATAAATCCCCCTCAGGCCTTTTGGCAGGTCTACTAGGCAGGTGGCTTGTTGGACAGGAGAAAGAAGTAGCACAAAAACCCCTTCCTATGCAGGCTGTAAAGGTTTCCCTGCCTAGTTTCTAGCATTGTGTTTAAGGGATTCCTCTTCTGCCCAGTGGAGCATCTCTGTTGACTTATAGCAGCTGGAGAGCAGACCCCTGGGCAGATATGTGGCTTTCCCTTGCTGGAACAGCTGATGTATTACATCCCACAGGAAATTGCCTCTGAGTACCATATAAAGCAAAACTAGAGTGTACATAGGAGCATGGCTAGAAGTCTTAACTCAAGCAAAAGCCCATGGCAGAGAAGAAAGATTTAGCTGAATAGGAATAAACAATCTGTGCTTTGGGGGTTGGCAAGACATTTGGGATGTGCTATGGGGAGTGCTGGAGTGGAAAGGACTAGGCAAATACAGGATATCACAATCATTTTTTGAAAAAATCTGTATCTAGAAAACCCAGCTCTGCCATTAACCAAGACATAAGCTCAGCTGAGTTTCACAGACCTTATCCCTGTCAGAGATTGGGAAGATATGGTCTTTCTTAAGCAGTGCTCAGCATATTTATTTAGTTATTTTAAATGACACTATAAATTAATCTAATTTACCAGGTTCCCAAATAATTCAAAACATCTATTACAGAAAATAACATTAATGACAGAAGGAAAGGAAGTCAAAATAAAGAGCCTAGTTGAGGTCGGGTTTGTCTATTAATCTCCCTTATGGAAAGCAGGTCTGCACCTGAAGGGCTTCAGTGTTGGGCAGTGGGGTGCAATTAATTCGTGCAAAATTCTGTCAGAGAGAAGTGCTTCTCTTTTTGGTCCACAGAAACCTAAATCAGTGGGGAGGGGAAGAAAAAATCTTTTAGGCCATTTTGGATTTAGGTGACTGAGAAGTCTCACTTTGTGCTGAAAAGAAAGACTGTGAAGTGAACCACTGTCTACATGGTGAAGCACTGGGCAATTTTGCAGCTCTCACTGTTGTTTCTTGTGGGTTTTTCACTGTACAATTTTCAGAGGAGGAAAAACAAAAGTATCTTGCCAAAGCTGATCTCCTGTGGGACAGAGAGTGGCTGCAGCAGAGGTCATGTCTTGCAAGCTGGGCAAAAAGGTTGTTTGTAGGAAGAAGCCATACACTGGTCTCACCATGGAAAGCTGTATCAGGCCTCTGCTCCCAGCTTTTACACTGCCCCAAAGTCACTTGTCTCCATCACCTTTACTCATAAATACTTAGAACTGTCCAGCTCCTGTCAGGGAATTATAGAAAATGTGATGGTGAAATGAATCCCACAGATTCCTTCTGAAATAAATTTTTGTCCAGGTATTACAGGTAAGCAGTCACAGACAAACCTGTCAATCTGACCAAATCCATCCTTTCTAAGGCTTTCTGCACTACCCATACACTATTTGAATTTCGTTTCCCATGACAGGATCATGTGCTGTTAAGGTGTAAATCTGTAACTCCACTGCTGATTTCAGGATAGCTGGGCTGGATCTACACCAGCCCAAACAAATCCTGCAAGGAAGAATGCATATTTCACAGGCACTTTTATAGTCTCTAAAAGGATATCTTCCATCACATTTTCTGGTTAATTAGACAAATGTAACAGTTAAGGATACAAGGATCTCCCAGGTTCTCAGGCTGCCTGAGTAGGGGAGCTCAGGGTGAGGTAAACTGGTGGAAAATGGTGTAGAGGAGACACTCTCTTACTGCTCATCAAATATATTGGTGGAGGACACCAGTGTGCTGGGGCTGGATGTTCTCAGCCTGGCTATTCCCCACAACAGGGAAGTGAAATTTGGAGCCTGCTTGTTTCTGCTTTGGAGAATTAAATGGCACCTGTGGACACATGCACATGTTTATGCTTGTTTTCTCTGTACATACACACACACAAACACCCCCAGTGTTTAGCTTGGCAGGGCCCAAAGGTGTGTCTTTATTTCTGCATGTCTTTTTCTTCCACAATGGTAGTTTTTCTATGCATATTCAACACATATATTTTGGTCCTTTCCAGCTGGAATGAAACTTACAGTCCAAAAGAAATAAAAAGAAGAGAGATGGGAAGGGTAAGTGAAAGGAATATGAAGAGCTGGGTGCCAGAGGCTGCCATCCAGATATTTTTTTTCACTCTCCTTTTCTAAGAAAATCAGAATGAAGTAGTGCTGGGCATCAGAATCCCCTGGCATGGAAATAATGGCTGTTAGGGAGAGATGTCTAGGAAAGCCATGAAGGTCTACATAGTCCATGTCATTTTCAGGGAAAGGGATTGATTTAGAGCAAGCAGGACTTTCTTCCTCCTCCTTCCCCCTATGCTATCACAGACTGGGATTTTTTGACATACTTAATATTGGTCACAGTCAAACAGCATGGCCCTTTCCTGTAGCATTACTTGTACTTTCCAGCAGTTATGGCAATATTTGGGATTTGAGATGTTTGGAATCATCTCTGGCCTGGACACAAATTATTGTGGCCTGGGGCAAACAACTTTTTGCTTTTTGTGGCCAGCTTTGCTTACTATTCCTTGGAAATTGACAGGATTTACTCTGGCCCTGAAGTGAACAATGTGCATGTAGGCTTGGCTAGGCCAGGGAAGGTTTGCTCAACAACCTGGGCCTTGAAGCTGAGCTGGAAGCAGATGGAATTGTAGTAGGTTCCATTTGGGATTTTCAGGTGGAAGTTGTGTTGAAGCAGGTGGACAAAAGCACCTCATTGACACTTCACAACAGTTTTTATTACCCATCTTGGTATCACTAAGCCAAGATTGCAAAATTGTTTCCTAAAATGAAGCTTGAGCCCAATGGGTGGTGATCTTCACAGATACATAAAATCTGTATGAAAGTTGTTTTTTACTGTAAAGTCAGGTGTGCTTCATCACTCTTCCTTAGCCACTCATACAATGAATACTCTTAAATTGGAGAGAAAATATTTCTCTGTCCATATTTTCCTCTATCCCAGAAAGAGGAAACAAAGAAGAGAACAGAAAGGGAGCCCCATTTTTGAAGAAGCAAACACAAAGAGGAAGTGGGCTGGTGAATCAAACAACAGAGGGCTGTCTCAGAGATGACAGCCAAGCAGGACTTGCAGCATTGATGTGGACAACAACTGAAGGTCAGACTAGGGCTGCTTGGTAGAAATAGTCTAAGAGTGCCTTTACAGACATCATTAATCACTGGAGATGTCCTTGCTTGGGAACCAAGAGCTGCTTCACCATACTTCATTTCAACTCCATAAACTTTGCTTTTTATCAAGTCTAAAAAAGCTCCAGAACAGTCAGATTACCAGACAAATAAAACCTTCTGCTTTACTTGATTTTTTAGGTCAACTTTTACAAATATTCAGTGGGCCAATTCATGTAGGGACTATCATTCATACACATCTGTGCATATATGTGTAAACACATAAACACAGAAAATGAACAATGATGTTTGTGCATGTTACATATATATATATACATGTGCACACACACAAACATGTCTATCTATCTAATCTATCTGAAACACTTCTTACAAGCATAATTTTCTTCCTCACCCCTGATGCAAGTACTTTTTTTAACCTCCTCTGAAAACACCTCCAGTGTCTCATTCTGGTGCCTAATTGGCCTTATCATTAAGATTTTTTTTAACTAATGTCTAAACTAAATGTTTCCTTTTTAAGATTCAAGTCATTGCTCCTTGTTATGCCTGTTTCAATGATGTCTACATAATATGGATTGATATGCTAGTCAGGGATAGTTTCAAAAGAAGCAAATCCATTAAGGAATGGCAATATAGGAATGAGTCATATAAAATATCCATCTATCTGTATGTACATTTCTCTCTGTGTGCAGATGGACACACACACCATTTCAAATACACACACACCAAGCAGACTGCTGCATTTCAAGGATTTACAACACTTAAAGACCCTGTAACAGCATATTATCTCAGTCCCTGGATATCCCTAACCCACGCTCTTATTTCCTTGTAGAAGCCCAGGAAGTTGTGGCTGATGAAAAAACATCTTATCTGCTGCTAACTAGGACACTCATTCTCATTTTGAAGCCTTGTGATCCCTGCTTTTAGATAGTGAAAGTTGAGATAAATCCTACCCAAACTCTGTAAAACTGTGGGTCTGAAACTAGTCATTGTTTTAAGCATCTTTGTTTGTGAGATGTAATGAAAGAGGCATCTAGGCCCTGATTAAGATCACTATTTTTTGCTCTAATGCAAAACAGTGTCATTAATAGTGTTAGTAATAAGCAGTCCAGAATGCAAATCCTGAGAACATAGGTTATCAAAGCCTGTGCAACTTTAATGGTTGAATGTTTATAATGTACTTTTTGATCTTAAAATCATAATCTGTAAGTAAAGTGATTTATTACTACTACTACTACTACTACTACTACTACTACTACTACTACTACTACTGCTTCTAATCTACTAGCCATGTGTTCTTCCCTCACTTTCCTCATTATTTGCACATTAAATGCTGGGCTGGTAGTGGCACCTGACTTTCCTCAGACAGGATATGATTGTGTTAGGGCTGAGATTGAGCAAGAAGGACTACTTTTAGATGGATCATGTGGGTATTGAGATCAAAGTTCATTTTCAGTTCTAGATGGTTGGGGTGAAAAATGTAAAGGACAGAGGTAGGCTAATGCTGCTAACAGGAATTTTTCTCGGTGCTCACAAATATTCAAGTATAATAATTAGACAGAAGTAGTTACTGTTTTAATGAACAATTTGCTGCACAGTGATGCCCAAACTAGATCTCTTTGATCATCACAGTAGACTCTTCTCTCCTTCTGTTCCCAAAGCCCATTAGAATAACTTCCCTCACCTAAGTTTCAGCACAGCTTGTTGTTACTGGAAATTAGCTACTTTGTCCAATCCAATTTCAAATTAGGCAACATAATCAGAAGAGCCTCTGCCACTTCACTGGAAGGACCATACTTCCACCATCAAAAGAGAATCTTATCGTTGTTACACTCTCTGAGGTTTTCTTCATTTTCAGCCTTCTCCTAATTGCAATTTATTTGGTGCTTACAAGAGTGCCATATCTTTAATTTTCCCCCTCCCATTGATATAAAGTTGTCTTGACTTCTCTGCTTGAAGTGATAAGTACTTTTCCTTGCAAACTTTTGCTATGCCTTTCTCTGTCTTGTGTGTTCAGTTGCACTCCTTTTACTTTGGCCCTCAGAAGAGGACACTCTACGCAGTGAGTATTATCACAGCTGCACCTTTGTTCTGCATATGCCACATATTTACCACTGAGATGCTAAAATCTAGGGGCAGCTTCTTCAAAATCTTTTCACTGCTGTGTTGTTCCCTGCTTATGTGTTTATGGAATGACACAAGACAAACTGACCTCGAAGCCTGTACCAAATGAAAATGAAATGGAAATATGAGCAGTATTTTTTCCTTCTAATCTTAGGCCCTTACAGGAGTGGATACAAGGTGCTCCATCTCCTTCTTGAATCTGACATAAGAGGGATACAAAATGAACGTTCAGCAAATTTCATTTCTGAAGATTACCTCCTACAAATTGGAATATGAGATCTTAACTTTGCTGCTGTGAATTAATAAAAAAGCTCTGTAAGAGCAAATCATATGTGCTATAGTCCTCAAGTTACCACAGCTGTACTGTGAAAAAAAAAACAACAACAAAAAAAGAAGGAAAAAAAAACAGGTGAAAAGTGTCACAAAGGGACAGAACCCCAGGGCGAACCTATCTCAGTTTAGGCCAGAGAGATACAAACATTGCCACGACAATGAGGATTTATATGGGTGTCTGGAAAGCATGCAGAGCTGAGATACTGAAAATCAGCATTGCTTTCATGAGACTTTCTCACCCTGTTGGTCAGACTATTATTAAATATTGCATTTGAATGTTATTGGTTATATTATGTGGTTTCTTTTGTTTCTTTGTATCTGGATGGAGACTTAGTTATCTAATATTGGAAAAAGGGGAAAGAAAAATAACCTGTTTCTACAGTAGATCATATCGACATATTGGGATTTCATCTTGCATAGCTGAATCATTTGTATCTGACAGGTACAACTACATTGAAGATGTTAGACTTCACAGATAAATTAATTCTAAGAAATGTTTATAAGTCTAGAGAGCTGCACCCATTGACTTCTGCTCCAAGATGAGGCAAAGTAACCACATTTTCAGAAAATGGCTTTCCTGTTGCTGTGACAGAAGAGTTTTTGGTGGAAGTCATTCATTTTTTATTGCTTGAAAAAGACAGTGCCAGGGTGAAAAATTTCACAGTAATGTTCATAATGTTAATGAACATAAATCACAGGTCGATTTCACCAGCAGCAGTGGCTCTGGGAAGGCTTTCATTAGCTAAAGGGATATGTGGTGGTGTGGGTATCATTTAGTTCAGAGGACAAAGAAACAAGAATCAGCTTTCTCCCTCACTGGTGTGCTGAAAGGCAGGTGCCTCTGGCCTTGGCCAAAGTGGATGTGTGAGGGAAGAGTTTTGGAGGTAACAAGATGCCAAATGAGGACTGTCAGTCATGGGCAGCTATGTCTAAAGTGTGTCACTGAGCCATTCATTAATTGAAGAGATAAAGACTCCCCATGGCTTAATGGTATACATGGTACACATTAAGTAACAATGGAAATGTAATCCTTGAAATCATGTTTGAGGATAAAGTGTTAACTGCTTCTTAAAAGAAATGATAGGTACAAGAAAAGGGAAGAATATATATTATATATGTATCATACAATACATATATAATATATTGTATATATCCATAATATATACAATATATCCCATATATTTTTTAAAATAACATAAAAATATGCTTTTTCCTGGTAGGCTAGAGCTGCAGCAGGATGCTTCTGCTGCTTTTATATCCGAGTTATGCCTACTACATTAGTCCATATATGCACACACACATAGATCCTTTACTCTACAACCATCTATTCCTTCATTGAGTCAATAATCACTTCTGTTCTAGTTCTACAAAATTTTCATGGCCTGAAAACAGTCAAAGCAAAGTTTTTGTCTAATTAAAACCTGTGGCTGAGAGAATCAAGCTGAGTATGAAGAAAGAGAATGAAAGAATCACTAAGTACTTTTTATGGTCTACTAGCTAAACTACAAGGACCCTCCAGCATTCTGGCAAAACCAATGCACAAATCGGCTCTTTTCTTATTTAATTTCCTGGTGAATGTGGGGGTGCTACTGTGGCCACTGGCAGCTCTCCCAGAACTGAATTCTCTGAATAAGTCCTGCAGATGCAAAGAACTACCTAAGTATGCTTGTATTTTTGAACACAATGGAAATGTGTACCTCTACCTGACAGACAAATGCTTGAGAAGTTCCCCTTTTTTTTCCTGTGGAAACTGTTTACATAACTAGATAGAGTTATGGAAAGGAGAGGGATTGTTTCCCAGAAAAAGAAGCAGAATATTTGTAATATCTTCCTATCCCTATTCCCATGCTCTCCTGTGAGCACAGAAGATCCTACTGTCAACTGATATTCTCCACAAAGAAAAAGAGATATCAGAATTCTGCTAGAGGTTTTCATGAGGTAAAGAGTAGGGGAAGGAGAGACAAAAGGTGAAAAATAGCTTAAAAAATATTTTTCTTACATGTTGTAGAAAAAAGAGTAAGAAAAGAGTGCAGTAAGTGGCATTCAGGAAATGTGGCTGCAAGTGCCTCAGGTGCCTCTCGAGTAGGTGGGTTTTACCGAGTGCCAAGTTCCTTCTCTGGCTAGACAGTCACCTACAGGAAGCTCTTGGCTTCAACAGCATTTCTGCTGGGCAGACAGAAATCAGCAATGCTGAGAGGATGGTCCCACAGACTGGTAATGAAATGTCTTGCTAATGAGAGATGAGTTGGGCTGGGTACAAAGATCATTGCAAGGTGCTGCTGTATATGAGGACATCTGTCAAGTGCAGCTGACCTGCCAGAAATGAGCCATTTTAATTGGATGTGACTCAAACTTCCTCTGTCTCTACTTGATATTTGTATGCTTTATGGAATAAGTGCTTCTTGTTACCTTCGTTAGCATGTGTCATTGAATATATAATGTCCTGTCACTTTTACTAGTATGTTCTATTGACTATATTGCTCCTGCAAAGCTCATGTTGAGTTAATGTACCCGATTTATTTATACAATTCATTTTGCTTTATTTCCAGAGACATGCTGTGACCATACTGTGATGCAGATCCTGTGAGAGTGACTGTAATAAATAAACCCAGTGAACAATTATCTCCCAAACACAGCTTCACTGACACAAATCAGTGGAGTATAGTTCTTCACTTACATTTAAGAGCTGGTGGTCGCATAACAAATGTGGAGTGTAACCAACGGGGAGTACAAGCAATGCATTTGTGATCAGAAATGGAGGTGCAGGAGGAAAAAACCTACCAGACATCTTCACTAGTAATAATTTGGAGGGCAAAAAAAGTTTTGTGGTGTGGGTGCACTAATCAAAGTAATCTTTTTCATTGTCTGTATTTTCTCCCAAGTTTTCTGGTAGATAGCTAGATAGTTAAATAGATAGAATGGGCTTTTTTTTTTTTTTAAGTCAGTTTTTTGTCTTTTGATGCTGGCACTTGGAATTAAAAAGCATTTTGTCCTTTGGCAAAGGGAACTACATTGTTTTTTTTCCTTCTGTCTCCAAATATTTTCTTTTTGACTGGAAATCATTTACTTCTCTGTACATTTTCACTTGACTCCTGTTGCAGCAAAACTGCTCTGTATAACAGCTGAGAAGGCATCACTCTATTATTGATGAAAAGCAGCAAGTTCTCTGGAAACTGGAAGAAAGTTCCAAAAGTGCTGCAGAAACAAAGGGATCCCACAGTCACTGTCTTGCCCTTTCTATAGTGTGATGTAACTCTGGGACTGTTTAAAACTGGATGCTTCAGACCTGGAACAACCATGAAATGGATCCCAGCTAAGAGCAGGTTTTATAGTGTAGGTGTCAATGTTTGAGACATTGTCCAAATGGTGCCCAGATGCCCTGACAGGAACTGAGGTCTCATCAATACAATCAGTATTATGCAGGATAAAATTTTTTTGACTGAATGATGGGGACTTTGAGCTGAAACAAACCTTGATCAAACTCCACTGACCATATTGCCTAACTCCCTGTTGACTATAGAGGCAGCCAAGAGAGATTTGCTCTGGTACAGATGTATACCCTGCAGATACACATACTCAGTCAAAGGAATCACTGCCTTGATTTTGAGGTAAGCAGAATAGAAGAAGATGAAGCCCAGCACTGTGAAGGTGGTTGTTGTTACTATTATATTTATATAATAATAATAATAATAGTAATAAATAACTAGCATATTGGAGAGTCTTCCTTATTCCATGGCTTAGCAGTTGCGTTACGTTTTACGCATTGATGTTTGTAGTTCCTCAAGGCTTCATGGTGACAACACGGCATCAATGAGAAGACAGCAGTTTTGATTGCAAGATTGCTCCAAAGCCCTGAAAAGCTAACAAATGTCTTATCTACTGTCATTCTTGTCACTTTGAGCTTTGAGCTCTGAGGTATTTAACTCACACTATCCTGCTCTGCCTTTGAGGAAGATCTGCCGGGAGAATGACAATATCTTCATGTGGGCAGCATCTGCCACGCGTGTGAGCCCCATGCCACTCTTTCAAAGGGGATGGATTTCTTTCTCCAGGTGTGGGTCTATTAGTTAAGTCATGCAATAGTAGAAAAAAACTAAAAAAGGAGGATTAAGTCATGTGAGAGGTGCAGGACTGCCATAAGAGGAGTTTGTTCATGCTGGCACTTCTCTGGGAGATGGGAGATGAACTCAGCCACTGAGAGCTGAGACTTCTCCCTCCACACTCCAACTTCACACACCCAGTGAGTGGCTCATAGCTTAGCCTGTCCATCAGCATCACAGTATTAAGGGCCGTGGTGCTACAGGCCATGGAACACCCTCACAACCACCTTGGGTAGGTCCTGGTGCTGATCAGTCTGGAAAGAATGGATATTGAATATCCGCCGAAGGAATATGAAGGTCTGTCCCTCAGGCTCCTGTTAACAGCCATGGCATGGTTTGCTGATATTGGAGCTCCTGGCAGGAACAAAAAGGCTGCTTTGCCATGGTGGTCATGCGCAGCCTGTCTCCTGAAAAGCCAGTGCATGGCAGGGCAGAGGGAAGGTAGGATTTCAACCTTCGCTCCAAGCTGCCTTGCTTTCCTGGGTTTATGTCAGGCCCTTAGCGTTATTTGAACATAGTTTTTCTGGTTTAATTTGCATAATTGATGAGATGGAAAATTATCTCAATGATTGATGGATGTTCTGCATGCACCAGAGTTTGTCACAAAATAAAATGCATCTGTAGGATGAGCCTGCTGCTCCTGCCATGTTATTTCCCAACAGGGTTATAAAATTCTAACTTAACCCCCTAGGTTTTAAAGTTTCTTTTCTTTTTAATCTTTTACAAGACAATGTGCAACACGGTAAACAAACACAAAGACACAGCATCAACTAGAGTTACCATCTTTCTTCACTGTACTCCTAGGATGTTGAGTAATGAAAGGGAAAAAGCTGTATCACACTTGTGGAGTTGATCCACGACTTTCCTTCCTGAGGTGTTTTCACTCTCAGCAGACTTGCTCTATAGCTCTATCTATACATTTCAACCTGCTTTGGGGATGGTTTATCTCTTTCAGACATTTACATTGACAAAATTATCTTTTAATCTGCAGTGAGTCAACAGTGTGTATACCACAATTCATGTGACAAGTGGACTTTATTTTCATAATTGCTTGTAGATATTTTTATAATCCAAAGATGATGCCAAGTCCAAAAGTACTCTTTGGTAATTAGCAATGCTTCTTCTAAAGAGAAGCCTGGCTTGATCCATTTCTGTCCAGCAAAGCACTGACACCCGTGGGTGACTTGAAGCCTGTCCTAAAGCTATGCGTGAAGTTACATACATATTAAGTCCAGCACGTGTCACAGCTCCTTGCAGAGCAGAGACCTGCATGGACTCATGTAACTTCTTTGCTGAACAGTGAATTTGGAGAGATGAAGCCTCCCTTTTCCTCTCTGCAAGTTATGCACAGGCACAGCAGGTGTTTTCGCTGCGTTTTCGTTCACTGGAGTGATGTGGTGGGTGGGGTGTGCCCTGCATTACCTGTCTCAGCTATCAGGAGAAGTAGCTAATGAGCTTCTGCCCACTTTAAATGATGAACCAGTCTCTCTGGGCAGTCTCAGGTGCCAGTTTGAGACTGGGCCTGACATCCCAGGACACAGTCCTTTAGGGAATCAGAAAGTGAGGCTCCTTTTAGTCATACACAGGCTATGCTCAGGGAGGGTTTATAAAGAAAGCAGGGAGAGAAGGAGGATGAGAAGAGAGTTTTCTTGACCCTCAAACAGATCATGCACAAAGACTATGAACAAGATTTTTAGGGCACTTTCAAGTTTTTTCAGCAGACTAAAAGCATAGTTTAAGTCTAAGATTATCTAAATCTTAAGTCCAAGATTTTCACACCGCTTGAAAGACAATTTTGCAGTGTCAGGTCAGTTTTCTAAACAGCTCTAGTTTTGGCATAAGGAGGACATAACTGCAGTGATATCAGTGAGGCTGGAAAGATGAACAAAACTGGCAGTCCTCCAACCACTTAAGGAAAGGTACCAGAGTAAAGTATTTACCCCAAGAACTCATTACTGTGACAACTCATTGCACTGAATGAAAATTTGCTTCAATAGGAATTTGTTCTCTGGGCTACATATGGATTTCTCCAAGCTGTAAATAGGTCTAATCTTTTAGCTTTTCTCAGTGATTTGATTTAATACACTTAAGTTAACATTAAAAAGAGGATAAAAACATGTTTCCAGTATTAAGCCTGTATGTGGTACTGTGCATTTTTTCCATCATACTGCATACTTCATTAATGTTCCCTGAAGAAAAAGGATAAATCAGACCAAGAAAATGGGGAAAAAAAAAATATATATATAAGAACTAGAGGAAAGCATTGGCAATATTGTGTCTATGCACCTAGAAAATTACTCCAAATCTAAACTATTCAGCTTCTAAGCATTGAGGTAGAAAAATCATATGGCAATGGCCACGGTTCTTTTCCAACAAGGAACTTTTCTACCAAGAAAAATGAAAGACATTCTCCCCATCCCTGGTCCAAGCATGATGCTGCTCCAGTCTGAAGTGACAAAGGGTTGATTAGTTATGATCGGCTGCTACAGCTGAGGCAATACAGAACTCCAATCAATTCCCCAGCAATCAATTCGTTACACTGAACTCTCTTTCTCTCCATCTGCAGCTGCCTGACATCCATCAGGGCCCCCTTCTCCTGCCTGCAAGTGGTGGTGAGCATCTGAAGATAGCTCAGTGGGCTGAAATGGAGATCAGTGCTGTTGGGCAGGCGGGCGGGCAGCGTTAACCCTCTGGAGCTGAGCAGCTCAGCTGTGCACTTCAAGTTTCCACTGTGATATTATATTTGACATTCAATTTGAAACCCTAAACTCCTTTAATGCAATATCTCAGCACAATGATAGTAATAAGGCAGCACCACTTGCTTTCGATTTAACTACGAAAGGCAAAGTGGACAGGGGGAGAAAACAGCCCCAATTATGTTAACCCCTTTGCTACTAGCTCAGTAGGTGACTTGTTTTATCAGTACAAAATTCTGTATTAAAATAAAGTGGAGAAGAAAAAAGGCAGAGGACTGCTTTTTCAGCTAGCAGTTAAAATGTTTTGTTTGGTTGTGTTTTGCTCCCTGAAAGTGCCAGAGGCTGCCTTTTGCTCTGAAAATTTCAACAAAACTGCATGTAGTGGGATTGCTTCCCAGTAGACCTGTCACCTTGCATATATGGCAGGGGATAAAGAGTTCAGATAATACTTTTTCTAAATGCAGGGCCATATTTTGCCCTCACCAAAGTCCCTCTGACTCTTTAGAAATCTACTTGCATGGTACTGTCACCATCCCACACCAGTCAAGATGATAGCCATGGTTTAAAGAACTCTGAGTTCTTGTCCATCCACAGGAATATGTGGAAAACAGTGCTCAGTATTTCTATTTCACAAATGGGAAAATTGAGGTCCAGTTTTAATGGGACAAGGAAATTTTGTTTACTGTTCAAACTGAAATACTGACTCTGGGCATTTTCAAGGCCCCAATATGGGGCTGTCAGTTCTGGAGAACTTTGAAACACCATTTCTAGCCCAAATTTGCCTCTAATCCTAAGGCACAGTAGGATTGTCATCCAGAATTTAGTCGGCCTTCCAGGATGAGAAAATATGAAGTATGGCTGTGCTACACAAAGTTTTGCTCAGCTCTTCTATGGACATTCACCTTCCCTTAGAGTCAATGGATCTGAACCATCATTAATCAAAGCAGGGGTCAGTGTGGGAGAAAGGGGACACAGACCTAATGAATCAAGTCTAAAGGCAGCTAATATCCATACTATGCATACTTTGTAGGATAAGGATTATTTCTTCTGGTAACTTGATTTCCTTCTCTTCCAGTCCTTTCTAACCTTTCTTTCCCTGTGCTTCTAGACTGTGTACAGACTGATCTGTACTGTGGAGGATGGTATAAAACTTCCTGTCTGCCTCTTCCCAGCTTGTCCTTAGACAGCAAGGGAATGTCAGAGATCTAGTCTCAAACTATTTAAAAACATTTAGCCAGCTTTACACAGCAACTCTCTGGTCAAACTTTCTCTGCTTTAGGAAAGGACATGTCGCCCCTCTTGGCAAATCAATTATTCAGACGCTGTGATAGTCCGAGGCATCGTATCAGTAATAAAGCAGTGAATTATTAATCACGGCTTGTGCCATTTCGATTAGATTTGGGAAATTCAGGATTAAATTTCTGGCACCCTGTGTCTCAGATTGAGCTCAGCCCAGCTGGCCTGACAGGCATGAGCTGGCTTTGTACTTCAGAGGAGGCTGGTGGATAAAAATTACTTGAAAAGCCTCAGAACTTCAATTATTATTATTATTAGTATTTTGGAAGGAACTGGAATGACTGAAAATAGATTTCCAATCTGCAGGGCAGTTTTGGTTTCACACAAAACTTCTGCTGCAATAGCTCAGGCTTTTTTTTTCAGTTCCTCTGAGCTCATCTGCTTGCTTCAAGAAAGGCTAACTCAGCTTGAAAGACAAGGCAGTCTTGTGAGTCTGTGTGTCTCTGTACAGTATTTACACTTTCTACATTTTATCTGGGCTCTGAGGACACTCTGAGAGATCGAAATCATATTAATTAGAAGAACAGGACCAGCATTCCTACTGCTCTGGCACTAGCTGTTGAGGGAGGGAGAGCCTCAATGCAGGAATGTGAGCCTTGGCATCCTGAGAAGTTGCTTGCAGCCTGCTTAAGGCTAGCATGAAAAGAGCTTTGGCTTTATCTGCCCTGTGCCCAGCAGACAGTCATCCCCTGCAGTGCCCTGCCACATATATTCACCTGACTTCACTCAGCTGATATTGTCTAGCTCTTGCCTGTGCTTGGTGCCTGCTGTGGAGAGCCTGTTCTGAAGTGCTGGTGAGTGCTCCTTTAACTGGAGAAGGGCTTTTTGAAAGTGTGTCTGCTACAGAAAGAGGAGCAAAACCAGAAATGGGATGGGCAGCTGGGAGAGTTTAGGCTGTTGGGGGCATATGGGGAGTGTCAACTGCCTCACGTGTGGCCAGGTGACCTGTGGAGAACTGCTGGGATGCCATGCCAGTGTGTCAAGGTTGAGGTGGTACATCTGAGCATGGGCAATGCTGTGTGTGGGAGCTTGGTACTGCAGGGTATTGAAGGGACACCAGAGACCAAACCACCTGGGAGAACTAAGAGGAGGTGTTCTGGTGTGCCCCTAACCAGAGTAGAAAATGTGCCATAGAGCTGTGAAGAGAACATTTCTTCTTCAGTGACTTTCATCCATGGGTGAAATTTAATTTTTCCTTGTTGCCTATAGGCATAGCAGGTTTGCAGAAATTAGTAATTTCTTCAGTAGTTAGGCTGAAAAGTTAAGTAACTTTGTCAAGGCCTTAAGGAAATCAAAGGGAAAACTCAAGTGACCTGACCCTACACTCACATCCTTGTCAATGTGAACTGATAGCACAGGTCTGAAACTAAGACTGTCGGGTTTCTCTCTGTGAAGTTGGCCTTTTGCTAGACATACAACTGAGGGAACAGCTTTTGCCACAAATGTAGTCCAATTCAAACCCTGAACAAGACTCAAAAGTGACCGAGTTGAAAACCCTTGACATGAAGGAAATAACATTTCACTCAGTGCAGTTTTAATTTCATCCCTCTGCCCTGGAGTCAGAGGTTTCTGAGCAGAACAGGGACTGTGGAGTACATGTGCATTGTGGGGAGGAAACTGTGTGGGGAGATGCTGCATGTAGCTAGTTTCTTACTCTTAGAAGCCTTCATGACTTTCGGGGAAAGGAAAAGCAAAAAAAAAAAAAAAGGTTTTAAAAGAGTTTTTTTGAAAGAGGAGCTGAAAAAGACATCAAAACAGATCAAAGAAACTCATGGAAGTGGGAAAAAAATGGAAAGAGGGAGAAAAAAAAAGAAGGAAAAGCTCCTGCAGTAACATTGGATGAAAATTAAGCTTCTCAGATCTGTTTAAAAGATATTCTGTTTGATCTTTTATATCTTCTGCTCTGATTATCCAGGTTCCTTTTGATGTTGCTGAGCCCTATAGAACTGATATGTAAAAATACACATACATATGTATTAGTACAGTGGGTACACATGCACATGCAGGGACCCTCTCACGCTGTCACTGCTGCCTGTGAATGGGATGTGCAGAGCCAGCAGAGGTGAGGCCACATGGGAGTAAGATCCAGTGATCTGACCCTGTGATCTGTGTCCCATGCCATGGCGCCCCTGGGAACAGAAAAACCTTCCTGCTCCTCTCCTCAGCAGCCACCACTGGAAGAAACTGAGCTCTGAGGCACACAGTTTAAAGGTAGGAAGCTGCAACTTTCTGGTGACACACCACGTCCTACTCCCTGCACCTCCCAAACCCTTGGGAAGTCATGGGCTGACAGTCAGGATGATGTACAGCCATGGAGAAATACGTCTCAGAGATCATGCAAAAAGACACCCACAGCCAAAAGGGACATATCTACTCACTGAGATCTTGGAGCAGTTTGTGCCACCACACAGACCCCAGCAGAGATGCCCCACATCCCCACTCCTGCCTCCTGTCCTCCCCTTGCCTTCCCCCCAAGGCCAGCCCCAGACTCCTCAGCCCTTTATGAGAAACTGGTTTTATTTCTGCCCTCCCCTCACCATAAGAGAGCATGGCCAGCCCTAGGATGGGTCGCTGATGCTGTCAGGAAGATGGGAAGGGATTTTGCACACAGCAGCAGAGCCCTGTCGTGCTAAGCTAGCTGCTGTTGCTGGGGCAAGAGGGAGGTGGATAGAAGCTGTGCTGAAATCCCTTGTTGACCAGGCAGTGAGCCTACTTTGCCTTAGTGCCACCACCTGCAATAGCTTCTCACACTTGTGTGACACGTGAAGGCAGCAGGACCCAGCTCTGGTGCCTGAAATCGGCTCCGCATCCCCCCAAGTCCCGGCTGTGCCGCGCTGGCCTCTGCTCCCCACTGCTGTGGTGCCCACATGCTTCCAAACCTTTAATCTGCTTACCCTCAGCAAGCCCTGGGAGGCAGGCAAAGTGGTCTTAAGCTCATTTTACAGCAGGAAACATGAGTGATTTCCATAAAAATACTGTTCAAGTTGTCAGCAGAGGTGGGACCCACACTGCATCCACCAAGGCTCTCTCCCTGGGAAGGAGGGCAGCTCTCTGCCGCCCACCTCCATCTTCACGTGTTTGGCTTTGCAGGGCTAAGTGCCATCTCTGGCAAGGAAAACTCTATCCTCCATGTCCCACCCCCACATGGACCAGCATTTCCCACACTGCCTCCTCCCTCATCCCTCAGTTTTCCTCTGAGGGTGAGCACAATGAAGCACTCCAGTTAAATTTGGGCTCAAATGCACGCTTTCCTGCAATTTTAATACAACAACATGCTTCAAATTGTTATGTTTGGAGAGGAGTGTAGGCAGCTTGGAACAGCAGCCACAGTATTTTGGGTTGTCTGAGATGAGGCCAGTAGAGTTGGTTGTTTCAGCCCCTCGGCTCTGGCAACCTTATCCCTCCTTGCTGGATGCAGCTTCATGTTTTTACTCTCATTTCTGCTCTCCTTGCTTTCTCCCCCACCCTCATTTAGAGATTTTCCAAGTAGATCTGTCTGTTGCCACTCCCCTCTTTAAGCTCCCAATTTAAAGGGGGAAAAAAAAAAGGAAAATACACAGGAAAGTTATTTTTTACAGACAGCAATAAAATGATCAAAGGCTTATTTGTAGCTAACAGCAGACATACACCACTCATTGAACTAAGATGGAGTGGAAGCATTATCTTCATATCCCTACAAATGTGTTCCTTTAAAAAAAAAATCAATGAAGGCAGATTTTTAATTAAAGCAGATGCTGATCCTTCCTGCCCCTGATGCTGCTACATGTTTTGTTGTTGTTGTGGCTGTTGTTATCTTATCTGGGCCTTTATTTATTTATGTATTAGCCTCTGACAACAGGAGATTGCAGCTCTGATTTCTCTGCTATAGTTGGGGGAAAATAAAGGAGGTGGGCTTGTTGGAGTAAAATGTTTTTGTCTCCAATTTCTTTGCTACCCAGGTGAGGGTCAAACACCCCTTCCTTGGGCTTTCCCCTCCTCCAGCGCTGGCAATGGATACAAAGGCTAAGCCTTGCTGTCTCCTTCTCTCCGTCCTTTTTACAGATGCAAATCCCCTCTGCTCAAGCTCAAGAATGTCTCTGGGAATAAAATGCACTCTGTGGTAATGCCTTCATTTGAAAGTGTTATAGAGATCTGGAGCTGAACTGCTGAATGGTGAGCTTTCCTTTTTTTTTTTTTTT
>VZSE01014927.1:549142-611731 GCA_013398275.1 Promerops cafer
TTTTTTTTTTTTTTTTTTTTTTTAACACTTTAAGATTTTTTTTTCAGAAAACCCCATTAATTTAGGTCTCTAATAAAATGACCAAGGAAGCATTTCCTAATACATTCACCCTACTTCCTCATGTAGCAGATCTGAATCTCAATCTCCTTCCTCTGCCCTGTGCAGGGACAGGAGATAGACTCCATGATCCTCGTGGGTCCCTTCCAACTCAAAACATTCTGTGGTCCTCTGTTCTTCAAACCTTCCCCTGGCTGTTCCCGTTCCTCATGAGATCAAGGGGTTCCTAACATGGCTTTCATCATGAATATCCAAGACAAACGTGCTCCCAGCCTGCCACTGCTGGGCCTGGTTCTGGGTTCTGAGGATTTGGGCAGGACTGAGCACATGGTCCATCTCCTCTCCCTCTCTGGTGCTCTGACTGATGCCTACACGGGTCCCTGGACCTTTTCTCTTCAAAATCAGGTAAGCACATAGAGGTGGGGGTTCATTCGCTGGAAACAACTGGCAGTACCCAGGTATTTCAATAATCCTAAAATATAAAGCAGAGACAGATAGTGCCTTAGACAATCTAAATCAA
This sequence comes from Promerops cafer, assembly GCA_013398275.1. Lineage (NCBI taxonomy): Eukaryota > Metazoa > Chordata > Aves > Passeriformes > Nectariniidae > Promerops > Promerops cafer. Next base: position 549,720 of record VZSE01014927.1, read on the forward strand.
TATTAGGCTCGTCCTCCATGTCAAGCTCTCCTGCTATGAATGGTGGTCAGACCGTGGTGGAGGGAGATGTCCTGGGTCTGGGCTGTCCTCTGCTGCAGGCCCCTCCTGCAGGCCATGTTTCAGTCCCCACAGATGCCTCTTCTCTCTGGAACTCCCTGACTTCATGCACGTGTTGTGCCCAGACATCGCCTAAGGGGCTGTCTTGACTCTGCAGGTGCAAAGATGACCTGCAACAGCCCAAGATCTGGACAGAGCATTTGTTTCTGTGTGTGTCAATAGTACACCAGGTCAGTGCTGCAGGGCCTGAGGAGAAATTTCTCCTTTCTGTCCAGCACCATGCATCTGGCCAGGTGCTGCCAGGAGGGAGGGCTTCACACACACCAGGCACAGGCCACTGCTGGAGGCACTGTACCTGACAGGATGGATCGCTTGTCCCATCTGCTGTGGCAAACTGCATCTTCGTATGGGGAAGGAAACTGATAGCTAAAACTGCCCAGGGAGTGGCTTTTGCTTTCATTTGTAGCTATATAAATGAATGCAGGATCCATACAGGTTCTTAGAATCGTTTAAGTTGGAAAAGATCTCTCAGATCATCCAGTCCAACTGTTAACTCATCACCACCAAGCCATGTCCCCCAAAGGCCACATCCACACACCTTTTGAACACTTCCAAGGATAGTATTGTACCACTGCCCTGGGCTGGTTGTTCCCATGCCTGATCACACTTTCAATGAAGACATTTTTCCTAATATCCAATCTAAATATATCTATTTGATCCTGACTTCCCAGACCTCACACACCCCTGACCTTCACTATTCTCAAACACTGCCCTGGGCAGCTCTTCCCCAGGTCTGTGGGTAGGTGCTGGAAGTCATACATGTGGACTGAGATGTGTCTGAATTCTGTTTACCTTACTGTCCAAAATGCACATCAACAAAATAATATTTAAAAAAATTTACAGTTTACTAGAGTGTCTCTCCTGACCCAAAATGTAACAACTTTTTATTTTGTTGGTTTGTTCCCTTTTCATTAAAAGCAAGTAGATTAATAAAGGAAATTGAGAAAAAGGAAAAGAAATAGCTTTGTTTAAAAAATACCTCATCAGCAAAATTTTTCACATTTTCAAACAAGTAAACTGATTGTGGTGTCTTATTATTTGATAGGAGCATGCATATATTTCCATTCCCCAGTGAATAGAGTATTTGTACAAAATCCTTCTGCACTGGTAATCTGGAACAGCATTTTCACTGTGTCTGAAAACTAAATATTGATTTCAATAATATGCAGATTTAGAGTTTTGTGTTGGAAAGGGTGGAATCCATTTGGAGAAATGTGTTTACAACAAGACATGGCTCTATCTGAGATAATCACCCTTGTCTTTTTTCTGTACTTTACAGGGATCTGCTTTGCAAAGTTGAGGACAGACCTCTCCTCATAATATAGTAATCTGCTTTCAGCCAAATCATACTTCCCCTAAAAAAGCACTTTTCTCTCCATGTTCTATATGGCAAGTCTTGACTGACTTGGAAGGATCCTTGGAAGGATCTGCATTTTAATTAGATGTCTTAGATGTGGGTAAATTTAAGGAATATTAAACCTGACCAACTAGTTTGAAAGTGAGTTTGTTCCTTAAAGCTGTTCAGGATGCTAACAGGATTATGCAGAACCTAACAGGGCCATGGTTTCCCTAAAGCTGGCTGTGCAACAGCACATGAAAGTAAATACTTCTAATTTCAGATTGAGCGCCTATGGGCAGAGGCACCAAATGTGCACAATAGTGCACAATTTATTTGAAATTGCAGATACTCTGTAGAGGAAACACTATTAGCTATGTCCCATCTCTGCTAAACTCATCTTCATTCTTTTTAATATTATCAAGACTTTAAAATGCATAGAAAAATGAGAAGTGAGATATAAACTACTTCCCTTCTTCCTACCATCCACACTTACATAAGAAAACACACTCAAAAGAGGTGAACTACATATATATACATATACATGTACATGTATGTGTATGTACATATACAAAAGATAAATTCCACTTAAAAATGCAATCCATGATCATGACCCAGTTTGTTTTTTTTTTTTTTTAATCAGGTGGCAAGTTAAGGCTTTCACATCAATGGAGTGTAAATTCTGTTAGTAAATTTTTCTAGTAAATATCTTTGAAAGTGTGAGCCAGTAAGATATTACACCTGAAAATTAACTTATATCTGCCCTCAACAGAACAGCAGTGAAAAACTTTTCGAAGACCTTCGTTAGGGCAAGGGGTTTTTAGGCATTTCTCTGTGCTTTTCACAGTGATCTGAAGTAGGACACTTCAATCACAGTGCCTTGGTATAGATGTGTCTTTCACTGCAGCCTCATATAACTATCCATGTTTGGGTGTTATCATGGGAGTAGCTGCCTTGCTATATCCATCTTTTCCCAATTGCATGGTATCGATTGATGGTGTAGCAAAGTTTTTGAGTGATAGCTCAACAATGAAGAAGTTCCAGACTCCCTCTCTCTTTCCTCTGCTAGTGGAAGGGAAAATGTCTTATCCTCAGCATTAATTAAACTCTGTGAAACCTGATCCTGGCTATGGAAGACCCCTGTGTAGATTCATATTCTCTGACAACATCTTAAATACACTAAGTGGCATTTACTTGGTATATAAATAAGTGGATCAGACCAGTACTACTTTAGAGAGGTCAAGCAAAATCTTTGGTCTGCCAGTGTAATGCATGAGCCAAATTATTTGCTCTTGAAAACCACCAAAGCTGTCCTGAAACTTACTGATTTAAGACATGATGAGCTTCTGTAACAAATTTGCAGGTAAGGGAAAGTCTGAGGCAGAGAGTGACACAGATTGAGACAACCAGAGGGACCTTCTGCCTGGGAATGAGAAGGCTCTGGTCTATGCCTTGCCTTGGAAAACATAGAGTGATCCCTAAAACTCCTAGGGCTGTTTTCTTTTCTGCACCTTTTCCTTTATATGTTCTGCCTCCCTGTGTTTGCAATGCACTGGTTAGTGTACAATGCTGCATGCCTAAATCTGCTTTCAAACCAGACTTTCAGAGACTTTATCCTCAAATTATTGATTTTTGGTCTGTGTCCATGGCCCTGCCTAAAGGTCTGTTTGTGCTGTGGGATTTTTGGAAGGGTGAGGATAGAGTTGTCAGGACACCTAAAAGGAGGACTAACTATATGAATATTTAGGTTATCTCTGCAGTAAATTGGGAGAGCATAATGGGTTAAAGAAATAGCCTGTGATTATCAAAAATCTTTTTTTTTCCTTTGTTGCCCTTACAGATAAAGCATTCCTGAGCTATTTCTTCTAATGCTCCCACCCCCATATATACATTCCTGCTTAATAAGTCCCTTCCAACAACTGCATTTCTACCCCTTGAAAATCAAGGGTGACTTTCAGCTCCCAGCATGATTGGAAAAAATTCTCACAAAGATTAAAGAAAAGAGTTGCTTTTCCCTTCTAGAATCTGTGTGGGATGATAAGATTGGCAAAAGCTGTTGGCCAAAATATCACTTAAGAGAGGCAAAGCTCTTCCTAGGACAGTCTCTTTCACATCCCACTTACAAGAACAACAATAGCCTCGGAATCATTTTAAGAGAGAGCAGAGAAGGTGTGGGGGTTGGAAGGACAGGAATTTCAGCCCTTATACTAATCAGATAGAAAAGCTCTGTCTCCCACAATTCTTTCATTAGCTGGCGAGACAGGTGCCCTCCGACCTCCAGCATCACTTACTTCCTTGGTAACAACTACTGCTGGCAGATGATCCCTCTTGTAGACTTCATCCATATTCAAAGAGTTGTCACATCCAACTGATGCTAAGAAGCTAATCAAGTAGAATTTTCTTTCCCTTTTCTGTCTCTTTTTGTCCCCCCCTTTACTCCTTCTCTCATGTTAGAAAGATATTTCCTCACCATATATTCAAATTTTTTTGAACCCTGAGAAGGGACCAGATCCGTGGGGAAAGGGAGGAAATCCCTTTTCTGTTGACACATGGAGACTGGTGATTTTTACATTTTTACACAGTCAAGCATAGGACTGTTTTGCATTGCCATTAACAGCTTTTAAGAACGACCAAGCACAACCAGGGGTTTGACTGGGACAGCCAGTGTCTCACCACATGTGCTGTTTCAGGGCAGGTTAAAGATTCCCCATCAAAACTATTTTGAGATAGGAAATTTAATTTCCAGTGCTGTCTAGGTTTTGGAAGACTGTGGCCTTGTTAAAGAAGTTGATTTTGCAATTGATAGAAGATGAGTTAAAATTACATTTTCTACAGACAAGGGTAATATTTTCACTGATGTTTTAATTTTGTTTGCTTTTTCCCACACAGTAAGCCCATCAGCTATACTGTGCTTCTTTCCTGTGTTCAGAAATAAACTTGCCATCATGGTTCTAAAGTAGCTAGCAAGAGTTTACATGAGGATATTTTATTTGCATTTGATGCATTTTGTACAAAAATATTTTCTAACTGAGATGGTCATCTCTTCTAACCACATGCAAAGTCTAATGTGAAGGAATTTCAAACTTTGAGGATGAGAATGCTGAATCTGAAACAGCAACTACATATGAAAAACTTACTCTTACATCCTTGATGAGAAAAAAGAACCAGAAGAATAATGAAGATGCCATTTCTGCACTTTTCCATTCTGAGATTTATAGATTTCTGATCATTTGAATAACATGAATCATCTAGGGGAAAGTCTGAGGCCATTGAGTTCAGATAGACAGCAACTCTTCATTCACAACAGTCTGTCAATGGTTGTCAGTCAAACATGAGGGAAAGGGAATCAAAGTCAGGAATTTCTGCTCCAGAAAACATGGAGATTTATTTCAGTGTGAAAATCCAGAACACCTGGCAGATATTATTTCCAACTTTTGAGAATGATGTATCATTAGATGAGAGAGAATTCCTAAAATGGTTCCCAATTTTTCTGAAAAACATTTGTCAGCAACTGACCTTAAGAATCTCTAATAAAAAAAAATCATCTATAAACAATAGCCCTGTTACAATGCCACTGATTTTTACAATTCAGAGGAAATGCTGACATCCTCCATTCACGCACTAGTTTCAAGCTACTGAAAATGCTGTTTTCAATCCTGACGGCATCTGTTCCTCTTCCATGAGTTAATTCAAGGGGAATAAATGTGCAAAACAAAGGAAAGAAAGAAGTCAAAGGCACACTGGTCCCAGACAAACATCGATCCCACAAATCTCCCTTATTTCCATCATCCGCTGCCAGGTTTCTTGTTGGAATGTGCAAAGCATAATTTACTCCTCATGTGTTTCCTCCCATCATCCTGTGAGTACAGATTCTTCCTTAGGCATCCTTGGTGCTACCACTGTTCCCATTGTGGGTGCAAACTGAAGCTGGCTGGTGGGGTTACTCCCAGGAGTCTGCTCTCTGCGGGATTACTGCTGCAACTTTTTAGCAGCCTCTGTCTTCATGACACTAGTTTTGGACCTCCCTCTCACTCTCTCTTGTCTAGTAATGTCTTGTCTTGTGGAGACTGGAGAGCTAAGTTCATTAAAATGGAATTTGGTGGGTTATTGCACAAAATTACCTCTATTTACATCTGCTGCCTGTCACTTTCAATGTTCTATGTCTTCTATCACTTAATACTTCCACTACCTGTCCATGCCAACTTTCAGTGGGCAGCAGTTGTAAACTCAGGTTAGCATTGTTTGCTGCATGAGCCCCTTCCTACAGAAGCCCTTTAATGGACTGTGAGAGCCAGTGTCTCGGCCAAGAATATTTGTTCATGGGTGAGACAGTGCTACAGCTGTGCTGATATCCAGAAATGCCAAGAATATCCATACATTATTTTCCTAGGCTGAATTATAGATCCTACACTGTTATTAACTCTTTGTCTGCTGCAAAATGTCTTTGTTGAGATCAAAGCTGAGAAGAAAAGAGTAAAAATGAAAGTAAGCTTTTGGCTGGAGTGAGAAGTGAACCTGAATGTTTCATATCTCAGTGGGGCTGGGCTGCAATATTTCAGCTAAAAGAGAAATGCTGAATTTTTACTTGTGGAAGACTGCTTGACTGTGAGTTCAATGAGTGACTGCATAACAAAATTTATGCCCAGGAGACATTTAAGAGGTGGACACCCATCTGAAACCCCAATGCTTTGAATTAAAATGTTATACCTTGTACCTGCTCAGGCACGAGGCACACTGTACTGTCCTGTGGTTGAGTCACAGACTCCAGAGCAGCATGTTGCTCGAGTCTAGTGTGCACTCCTGGTTGTGCAGCACCACCCTAGGTACTAGAAAATCTTGAACACCAACCCATTTTCCCATCTAACATGCCACATCCATCACCTTCACCTCTGCTTACTTGTGTGAGCGATTCAGCAGGGTTGAAAGGTTGAAGAGCAGCAGAACCCTTTATTTCCACAGACCTCAGCAGGCACTGGCTAATGTTCCACTTCTGCAGAAGCTCAAGCAATTACATTTTTCTTCTTGCTTGCTGGTAGTGTGACACCCAAACACCTAACTGACTACCACAGCAACACCAGGCAATCTGCCCCCAAGAAAATTAAGCACGTACCAGCAAGGTACAGCTCAGATCTGGATCAGAAATGATAGCTCTAAAGCCTTCCTAACTCACATTTTCTTCCTGCCCTTTTGTCAGTTAGTTAACACGGCATCAAAGAGTCTGCCACCCTGATCTCTGACCATGAGCCCATTAAAATTGCATTGGAAGTTAACAATAAGGATGGAAAACAAAGATCAAATGAATAATGCATAAACAAAGCACTTCAATTAGATATTGAAGAAAGTAATATAAATATATTAGATAGCAAAATATCTTCAATTATAAATTAGATGGGGAATTTCTTTTTCTCCCCCCAATGGGAGGAAAAAATTAGAGGAAATAAAGAGATACATAGTCTTTTTTTGGTTGATGGGAATAAACTGTAGGGGTATTTATACTTCTTTGCTGTTCAAGCTTAGTAATTTCATGTGTTTTTGCAAGATAACACTTGGGTCATGTGATTTCATCAACCAATCAAGCTGCCAGGCTCTTTGCTGACACTTGGTAATGAAGTGATATGGTAGGGTAGGACAAAGTCACCTTATCTTTTTATAAATGCATTGAGTGGCATTTGGGATGCCTCCCTACCTTTCTGGTTCATTTGCATTACACAAGAACCCTCTAAATGTTAAAGCTTTCTCTTGCAGTGAAGGTTTGACGCTTCCAGCGGCATTCAAGGATATCTGTCTTGGAGTGGCATAAAAATAATGATGTGCAGCTGTGTGTGTGGGGACGGGGCTGTGTACGCGTGTGCGCAGCAGCCGGCTGAGAGGCTCCGGAGCTGTCTCCGGCACCAAAGCAACGCGTGTCGTCCATCCAAGCTGACAGGCCTACCCAACCTGAAATCATCTGAGTGCAGTTTCTGAAATCGTTTGAAAGTGGAGTGTCAGGAAGATGTTTGCATGGCGGCTGACATCTCCTCCCGGCGTGGTTTAATGACATCCCTCCCTTGTCATAACTCTCCTCACGCTTCACAAATAATAACAGCGGTGGAAGAACTTGGCAAGACAGAGTTGGGAGCGGGAATGGGAATATGGGGAAGGGCTGGGAGGCAGGAAAGTGCAAATCGCTGGAGACAAAACCACTTGAAAGGGCTTGAATCAGCCTGAGCACTCGTACCTGGGAGGGCTGTGGGTGTTTCTTGCTTTCCATCATTTTCCCATCTTGTTAAACAAAGGGTAGGGATTTACCCGCCTTTGCCAATCAGCCCAATCTAGAGGAGCAGGCGAGGATGAAATCCCTCTTGGTATGGAGGCCTGTCTATAAAAGTACTGATTGTCTCTGTCTATTTATTGCAATATGTTTTTCAGCTGCAAGGAAGGAGAGGGGAGCAAATGTACTGCTGCCTGGAGAGCTTCCTCCTACCCTAGCTGGGCTTCTGGCTTTGGTGGGACTGGCAAGCAGGTTACAGACTGAAAGAAACAGATGAGATCTTAGGGAACCAAAGTACTGGATCAAGTTTGAATTCCTGACTTTTAAAACTGGCTCATCCACCTTCTGGCCTAGCTTGGCCTAGCTTGGGCACTTCACCCATTCCTCCATGCCCAAATCACCTGCTTTGTGCTAGGACTGAGGAATGAAGGTTAATCCCAGAGCACACCAAGAACAGCAAGATGACATGAAACACGTTACAGTGTTGTCAATAGGGGATTAACATGCTTATTTTAAATTGTCCCATGGACACGTCTTACCCTTAATTAAATACAATTATAGCCAGGAAAAGTGATCAAGAAATAAATGACTATTTAGCTATCAGTCTATACTGATTTCCAAAGAAGGAAGCACATTTACTAAATGTTTACTTGTTAAAGGATGGGAAACCTGACTGCTGGCTCCATTTTTGGTCAGTGCAGTGTGTGTTTGTGTCAAATGCTGCCTCTGGATTTCTGGCAGGGAATGCCGAGCAGAGCAAGCCATGTCACCCACAAAGTCTATGTGCTGCCAGGCAGAGGAAAGACTTGTTTCTGACAGGCATGGAGACAGTGAGAGAGCTGAGGAGCTGGAGAACCAGGTACGCTGCTTCCCGAGTCTCCAGATGGCTGTCTCATCTGTCTTCTCAGCCGTACCAGGATGCTCAGGAACTGAAAGCCTGCACCTGCTGCTGAAAGAAACATGATTTTGTAGGTACTCAGTGCCTGAGGGTTTCAGTGTACAATAAAAAGATAATTTATAGTAATCATAACAATCACGGGTGAAGCCTTGACTCCTCTAACAGTCTGCTGTGGGGCAGAATGGCCACATAGCTGGTGACAAGTTTGCAGTGTCAAAGAGTCTGTAAATGGCTGAGCTGCAGTCCAAGGACTATCTGAAGTAATAATATGGCAAAGGGAATGCAAAGACCCTCCTTGCTTTAGCTAATACATCTGAGTAAGTGCTTATGTACTCCAGAATTTTCTTGTCCCTTCACTCCATACTTAGGTGATCTTTAGCATGAAAGGTAATATAACAAAAGGGTGGGGTTTTTTCTTAGTAATTTTGTCTACAAGACAGATATGACTGCACTTCATAGAAAACAGCTTGTTGGGCCAAATACATCTGACATGACACATTTGAGCCCAGTGGAGGTCCAGCTATGCAGGGACCATCTGAGGCATGTCTGCAGCTCCCCAATCCCCCTCAACCACCTCCACCCAGCAGGTATGTGCAGAAATCATCCAAACCCATTTTTAAATGTCTTTCCAGCTGATGTACAGTGAGCAGGGTCCTGCAAGGATGGAAGACATGTCCTGTGAGGACAGAAGCTACATTCCTTGCCTTTGGAAGCAAGGATTGACACATGTGCCCTGCCAGCCCGTCGGATGTGTATTTACAAATTAAATGAAAGAGATAACAGATGCTTTCACATTATTTCACAAGAAACTGAATGATAAAGTCAAGGAATAGGGAAGGGAGAAAAGCGCTGAGTCAAAAGGAGTGTGCATCTCAGTGGCTGATGTTATCTTACATGGGCTCACACCCAAGGCACTGGAGCGGTCCCTGAGCAATGAGAAAGCCTTCCTTTGGGTGAGTTCTTCAGTTAAGATCCTTTCTCATGCTTCTCTTGGATTTTATGATAGAGTTAGGAGCTTAGTGTGTTTTACTTGTCCAAAGTACTTAGTCCTACCTCTGTGCCACCACTCCCTAGCTCTGCAGAGCAGACTCCCCTCTCCAAGGCCGTGTGTCGGCAGCTGGGTGACACAGAGGGATTAACATTTGTCCCAACCTACAGACTGCTCTTCCAGGTCTCAGACTTTGCGAGGAATGTGACAGGCAGTGAGCAGAGATGCAGAGCAATTTCTCTTGTCTTGGAGCAGGTGTCTGTGCCTGCTGCTGGTACAAATGCATGCCCTGAAAATAGTGAGGGAGGATACGGCTCCTGGTTCCTTAGCTGTGCCATGAACATGGTTAAGGTTTGAGGAGGTGTTTGTGTAAGTGATGGACAACTTGAAGACAAAAACATAAGCTTGATTTTGCTGAGGGATTAGATGTAGACCCTAGAGGAAGTCTTTCCCTCATTTTCATTGGTTTTAAAGAGAAGTCCAAACTCTTTGGGTGAGAATCTCTGAAATTCATTTCACCTGGCAGCAAATACCTTAAAATTTGGAGTAAAGCTAAATTGAACCATGCAAACTCTCTATTACCAATGGAAAGATCTAGACTCCTCACCCCTGAGTGTGATTTCAACTGCAGATGTAGAGGTATAATATGAACTTCATGTGAGAAATTTATTCAGGTTACTGGAGCAAATGTACACAAACAAGAACAGCACTGTGAGTCAATCAGAAACAGCAGACACTGGAATTTCAGCTAAATCTTGAGATGAACTGCATAGACACAATGCACAAATTGTATTTCCATTGAATGCAGAATGGATATAAGGCTCAAGTGGAGACACCTGTGATTTTCTTATACTTTATATGGCTTGGTTTCCCCAAATATCTACATGACCTCTGCTAATGCTTTCTCTGCCATTCACCTCACAATAGCAATGGAAGAGTACAGTTTACCTGTCATATTCAGGGAGCATTTAAAGTAAGTACCCAGCAATTCCCCACATTTAACTAAATAACTGACAAGGGTTAGCATGTCTATCTTAGCAATATTTTTAACAGAGAGCATACCTAATTCCATTAGAGATATTTAGGATGAAGTTCTTAAGTGATTTAAGTAGGAGAGTATTGTGTGAATTTTGGTGGGATGTGTGCTCTATCTCTCTTTCTTGTTTCGTTTCTTTATTGTACAAAATCCACATATCTGAAGGGGGATTGCAAATGTGAGGATAGAGAAGCTCTGCATCAGGGGCATTGCACATGGATGAGAAGAGCAGCTCATGTGGAGGTGCTCTCTTCCCCTCATTCCCCCATACCCAGACAGCTCTGCAGTCAATGTTTTGCATGGGCACACAGAATCTCAGCTTTACCTAGACCTTCATTCTCACCAGACATAACTCTGCTGTTTTTTTAAACAACTCTGCTTGTCTGCTGGACGACTTTGGGAAGAACTAACCAATGATTCTTCCTTCTGCAGTCCAGGCATGCTAAGACTTCTTGTGGGCTCATTTAATCTGCATCAGGTTCCAGGCAAGGGAGTGAACCTCCCCACTATTTCAACCTAAAATGTGAATTATCAGATATTTCTTTCCTTTTTTTTTTTTTTTTTTGTTTTCCTCACCCTCTGCCCTGCCACCTCTGAAATTTCTAAAACTTTTTTCTTTTATGGCAAAAATTAAATAAACAAATAAATAAACCCCCAGAACTCAAAGATTTCTTATTAAAGTTCTGAACATATGCTACTTATGAAAAAAAATCTAAGTGAAATTGGCTGATAAAGTAAGAATCCCACAAAGGGCTGTTCTTCCAATCATCCGGTATTTCTCCTGTAATTTCCTCAGAGATTGTGGAATGATTTTCCAGATGTCTCTGTTCCTTCCAGGTGGCGTGTTCAACATGATTTGGAACAAGGCCAATCCTAGGCTTCTTCCTATTCAGGGGAGATGATACTGTGCAAGGTACATACTTCCACATTTTTGGAAACATAAATAGCATGTTTCTTTCAGTGTGCAAGTAAGGGACAACCCAGAGGAAGGGTGACTTTCTTTGAAGCTGGCAAAACAGCCCTGTCTGAGAAAAGTGCTTTTTCTGACCAGGAAGAAGAAAACCAAGGGCAGCTTTGGCTATGGGAGAATTTTTAAGGGGTCAGTATGTGGTAAAGCTCCCTACTGCTCTTTAAGCTGACTCACATATATCCTGCTTAGCCTCAAAGCTGCTTTGGTTCCCTCCCAAATGCTATGGCTCCTTGTTTGCCTGTTGAACGTGAGCTAGCCACAGAAATGGGCAGCCCTGGAATTAGGGCTGCAGGGAGTGGGGCTTTATCTGGGGCAAATTAAACAGTAAGTTTGGGTCAGTACATTGGATAAAGCCAAAAAACTTCGTCACATTCAAAAGAACAGAAATCCTATGACAACCTGGATGATTCCTCAATGGCCAAGTCTGCTCTGCTTTTCACCCCATACTCTTTTCACCCTGCAAATTTAACTGCTTCACTGTCAGTGAGAACCATCTTCATTTTTAGGACTGGCTCATGTCTCTGCTCTGCATTAGCAGAGAGATTAGGCAGATCAGTACTATCAATGACTGATCCCTGCCATGGCTGGATATGGCAGTGTAAATGCAAGGGATGGATTAAAAACCTGTGATTTTTACATTACAAGGAGGATTCTTGCTGGGAGGACAAACAGAGCTGGATTTTGGCTGTGGCAGAGAGATCTGGGCACTGCCCTTGAACAAGGTTTTTGTTCTGCCTCCTCCCAGCACTGATGTCAGAATGACCAGTAATGACCTATTGGGTTTTAAGATGAAAGAAGAAGGAAAGGCATTTCCCCCCTCCATGTTGGCCCCTGTGATATATTTAAATACCTCCAGCATGTCAGTGTGACAAGCTAAGCATAAGTGAGGGACCTTGGGTTTACATTGCTTCAGCTCTGCAGTTTGCTGCTGCAATTCCCTCAGCTCAGACTCTGTGTACATGTTTTTGCCATTTTCACTCATGTTTTTTCAATCAAAATCCAGCCTTTTAATGGAGAAGTTTTTTCCCAGCAAAGTGCCTAAATGTTGTTGGAGAGACATTTCCCTTCCTCCAGAAAATAAATGCGATTTTGAGAAAAACATCTAAATCTTATGCTGTCAAAAAGACCCTGCTTTAATTGAAAATTTGTATCACTCGTAGAAAGTGTAATACACATCATCTATCTGTGCTCACCTCAGCTCTTTCTCCAGAAATGTACTATAAGGCTGTTTGTCTGCTTCCATGTATGAACACAGATAATTTTCAAAGAAAATCAAGAAAATTAGGAATGAGGTAAGCTTCAGAAATTCCTAATTTTTTTTTCCTTAACTGAATTGGGGTCAAGGTGCAGGTTTTTTTGCTAAACTTCTCTTCTAATAACAAATCTGAGGAACAAGGCATAACTTTTTCTTAGCTCAGGCTCATGAGACTTTCCCTCTCACTAACCATGTGAACATCACAACGATGTGCTCCGATATTAACATTTTATATATTTTGCCCTTTTTATGATAATCCTTTCTTCTCTGCTTCCCTACAACTTTGCCTGCATTTCACACATTTCTACCACATTTCTAGTGCAATAGTTTGTGCTTCCTTCAACAACCGAAGCTAATTCAAACATATATATATATATATTTCAATACTGTAAAAATAAATTGGCATAATTTCCACTTGGTATCCTTTGCACCGGGAAAGATGTTGCAAGCAATGTTTTGATTTGAACTGCTTTTGTTTGGACAACTAATTTTCCCAATAGAGTGTGGGATCCATCTTCTCTAGCTGAGGATGTCTAAAAGTTGGATGTCTAACCTGGTCATCTAAGGTTTCTTTATTTTTGTTTTGGATATATAAACACATCCTGAGGACAATTCATCTGGCATTTCTTACACATTTGTCTTTGGCTGCAATGAAATTACCTCTGGAGGAACCTGTTCTTGTGTATTCATGAAAAAAAAAGCCTGGTGTGACTAACCCAAATTAGACATCTGGCTTTTAGGACACCTAAGGCAAGGAAGATGAACCTTGTCCTAACTGGAATGGCAGAAAATGCCCTCGAGCCCTGTTAAAGACAAATGATCATCCCTCTGTCTGGTGTCCTGGTATCTGCTGGCTCCTGGACATTGTTCATGGGCAAATGGGACCATGTCTTTAATCTGAGAGCAGTAGGGAGAAAACCACGGGATGTCACTTGCAATGTATAACTTGCTTAGAAGTGCTGCTGAAGGGCCAGAAAGTTTGGAGACTGGTTTCTAGCAAGCCATCAAAGAGAGCACTGGAAACCAAACTATATTTGTCTCTAAACACCTCTCTTTCATTTGCACCTCAGGTTTATTTCCCTAGAGCTCGCAACAGCCGGGTTCTAATTTTGGATACGTGACTATCTTTTACTGAGACGGTCACCAAGAACACGAGATTGACAATAAGTTTTTGGATGTGGGAATCAGTGACAAATTACTTTTTGAAAGTAATTTGAGCAGCTCTGAGTAGCTGATAGATTCAGGCCGCAAACACTTTCACCTGAATCAAGACAACCTCCAGAACAAATACACCAGCCTGGAAGAAAAGTGCCTTCTTGTTCTGGAGGAATGGTTGGGTCACTGAACACAGCTATACTCCTTAGAGACAGAAAAACATAAGAAGAAGGATAAGCAGGGAGACCTGATATGGTCCAGGGAGAAGAAGGGTGTACAGTGAGGTGCTGAGAACACCTGAGGTACCCTAAGGTGATGAGATCCTAAAAGAAAGCTAAATGGGTGTCCAGAAAGATGAGGGAAGACAGAAGAAAGCACAGTGAGTTTGGCATCTGTGATCTCAGTTGAGCCTGCTGTGAGTCTGGAAACAAGACTCAGATTGGAGAGCTTCAGCTGTGGCTCTGGTGCAGAGAGTCTTCCTTGCTGTCAGCAGAGAAGGGCAGAAAGAGCAATGGCCAGTACTTCCACCCTGGAATTTACTCCTCAAGGACCCCTCAAGCCTTCTGTCCCAAGACAGTGATGAACTCTGCTAATTCCCTCCTCCTTCCACAGAAAGGAGAACCTTGTGAAAACAGATCCCTTAATGAAAGGATCCCATGTTTTGAGGGCTATGAGGCCATTTTCTCTCTCCAGAACACCCTGTGCTGCCCTGATCCTGCTCCCAGGCAGAGGATTCATTGCAAGTTCTCCCAGATGGAGCAAGGACAGACTGGACAGTGCAGAAGCTCCTTGGAAGGCACTGCTTATCTCATGTACAGCTGCCCAGCAGGAGAGGGCTGTCTCTCGGCAGGACCTCAGTGGCTACATCTACATTACTCTGAAAGGGCACCATCTGGAGCAGCAGGAAACATGGCACACTCCAGCTCCTGCAGACTGCCTGTCTGTGGAGAGTTTGTTTGGGCCTGCCTGGTGAGGTGCCGGCCCTCCAGGAGTCCCTGGGCATGTGAGGTCTTGTGCAGTGGGAGTGGAGTATACTTGACACACCTTGGGCCATCCTTGCAGGCTCATTATCTGCAGAAGGTGATTTCCTGGTCTTGAGCTCTCAGGGCCACCCTGAACAGCCAGTGTAGACATGTA
This sequence comes from Promerops cafer, assembly GCA_013398275.1. NCBI lineage: Eukaryota > Metazoa > Chordata > Aves > Passeriformes > Nectariniidae > Promerops > Promerops cafer. The sequence continues at coordinate 564,862 of VZSE01014927.1, forward strand.
ACATTAAGCCTTATTCAGTCCCACCTGTTCACAAGCAGTTCTTTCTGTCTCTTGGACAAGAAATCATTTTACATCTTTGTCCACCTGTGTCATTGCTCCCTCCTTCCCTCCACCCAACTATGCAAAACAGCACACAACATCAGAGAAGGAAAAGCTGATTTACCATAACTAAGCAGAGTGTGGGTACATTGCATAAAATATGCTGTTTGTGACAGAGGGAGCCATCCAGCCAATTTGATAGCTCTGCTCCCAGGGGATTAAAATACCTCCTTCATCTTGGCAGAGAGACTGTGTATGGAAAGAACCTGAATTAAAATCTACCTTTTGCTCCAGTGCCTTCAAAACACCGCTGCCTCTCATGGGCAAAGCCAGACGTAATCCTGGATTTAGTTCCCTCCCAGTATTGTTCAGTTTGTTATCTTGCCTTTCTTGTTTGTTCCACTTGTTGTGTACCCCTGACACAAGGATAATCAAAATCTCTGGAGGAGGGGACCATCTTCCCTATTGTAATGAGTAGACCTCTGCCTGCACCCTGGTGCTCCCAGACAGTCACCACCCACTCTCATGGGTTTGTGGTGGTCCCCTAACCATAGCACATGAACACATCCCCATCCTTAGCTAGCAGGGCAGCTCACAGTGAGGCCGTTCTTTTAAATAGATACTGTTAGGTGAGGTAAATAAATCTTAATTGACTGGATCAAGGTAACCCAGATAGTCTGGGATAGAATAAGACACGGTTTACACCAGCAATCTATGTCCTCCCCAGCCTTGGGTTCATGCCCCTAATGTGAAACTAAAATACATCAAAGGCTACCAAACAGGAAAACATCACCTTTGTCTCAGGGATCTTTTGAACTACAAATTGAAGGAGGTGGGATAAACGATTTAGGGAAGAATCACTACCTGCTTGCCCTGATTTTACATTTTGTCTTAGACGCACAGTCTTGGCCATAGTCAAATATAGAACATCAGGCAAGACTGATGGGCTTGCACCAGTGTGGTCATTCTTGTGTTCCTCCCTCTCCCTTGGATTAGTCACTTAAGGGCAGCTTTTTAGTAGCAATATTGTACCCAACTTTCTTTATCAAGGTCACACTGGAAGTCTGTGAAAGGTCTGAGAATTAAATCCAAATTTCTCAAGTGAAATTTCTACACATTGTACTGTCCACTCCCTAATTCATGGCTGCTACAACTACTTTCAACTGCAGACTATCAAACTTTTTCAGGAGCTGTCTCTGATTAGTTGATAGTGTTTTTGAAAAAAAAAAAAAGAAAAGAAAGGGGAGCATGTCAAATAAATTCAAACAATAAATAAGCCAGCTGAAATCGAGGTCTGCTCATGGATATTCAGTAAGCTGCAAAAGAATCAAAATCTGTTGGATAAATTATTCATTGCAAATTATTTGTTCATCTTGACAGTCATAAAATTATACAAGCCATTAAAAAATAAAATAAAAAAAAAAGTCCAGTCACAGTATTTGACTCTAGTCCTGTGCTACAGAGAAAAATCCACTGTATTGTTATTTTGGCTGAATGATGTGCCTGTGCCCTCACTGATGGTGTCTGTGGGTGCCCAGCACCCCTTAATTCAGTCTGGAAGATGGAGTCCCATACAGACAGCCACTGACTGCCTCTGGGAGGGGTGGTTTTGTTTGCTTTTAGGGGATCTGAGGAAATTCCTTCGTATTTCTCTCCCTGCTTCAGTAGAAATGAGAAGGTGTGGAGATCACTCCTCTCACATAGCTCAAATCCAAAAGTCGTACAAATCCACTTCACTTTGTGCCAATGGGCTGTGTTCAAAGTAGGCTGTGTTGCCACACCTCCTGCTTTTACCTGTCTGTGTCCCTTTATGCTGTTGGGCATTACTGTCACTCACAGTGGTCCTGTTTTGTACGGGATCCTTGGATGTCGGTTCCAGCATACGAAAGCAAGAGCAGAACTGTGCTGCTGGACTCCCTGCTTCCATCCTCCTCTCTCAGATACACACCTGGCACCTTTTCCCTGCACAACACACTAAAGCTGTCTCCACACTAGGGAGGGGCACTGAGCTATTCTGATAACTCATGGCTGGGCACTCTCTTTGTGCCCACTCTGCACTGCCAGGTGTAGAGGCATTGGACTCAGGTTGATAAGCACAGAGGCCATGTCAGCTGTCACTTGGCTGCTGTTCATCCTACATCTTATGGCCTAAATCACTGAAAACACCCTTTATTTTCAAAATGAAAAATACAGCAGTGCCCTTATCAACCTAAAGCAAGGTGTAACAGAGGAATACAGGGTCCAGCGCAGCCAGTCCCCCATGGCTCTTACAGCCCACACATGGACTGAAACTAGTGCAGATGCCTTTGGTTGCTTCTACACACACAGGCACACACAAACGTTCACATGAACATGTGTATACGTGTGTGTGTGCGTATGTACAAAGACCAGTGTGATCTGATTAGTATTAGAAACACAGCAGACTTCAGAGACTAAAACACCCTGGTTCAAAGGCAGTGAGAAAATAAGTTCTATTCTGTTCTATCCAGCATCTTACACACCACCTTCATCACCATGGTATTTATTTTTCCCTCTGAATTTTTCTTCTTTTCAAGGTTTGATCTGAGGCCAGGTTTTCTAATGAGTTTAGTGAAGGGATCAAAGAATCTAACCATCTGCCTAAAGAAAACAATAGTATTTCCAATTGAATGATGGTATCTGGCAGGGAAGGCAGATTGCTGGGCTCCTTAGCTACATCATAGAAGAGAGGTGGGAAGCACAACAGAGAAGGAAACCTTATCTAACCAGATGCCAGAAAAAATTTCTTCCCAAAGCCTACCAATTACTTTATTTTGGCAGCAAAAAGGGAGTAGAATGTTGAAGAGGGTCGGAGAGGGTCGGAGAGGAAGAAAAGAAAAGAAAAGAAAAGAAAAGAAAAGAAAAGAAAAGAAAAGAAAAGAAAAGAAAAGAAAAGAAAAACACTCATGTAAGAGAGAGCAAGTATATGTATTTATCCTCTTCTGGAAGGAGCCCCAGCAGTGCAGAAGGACAGGCACTAGTCAGACAGACCAAGATTATTGGGGTGAACTCATGTATGTCCAAGGCAGATTCTCTCCTCCCCCATTTGTTTCATCTGTTGACAGATCCCATTAAATGAACAGTGAACTGACTGGTTTGCAGAGCCCTGTTGAAAGGGAGTGGATGCTTACACAGCCCTGCTTTCCAGTGGTCCCTTCTCGGGTGTTGGAACAATTTAGTGTTTGATCAGACTTAGCAGTTGGATATTTAAAGGAGGGAGAATAATTTCAAATTTGCAACTTAAGATCCTGGCAATGGCTTGGACTTCCAAAAGTCTCAAAACACACTCTTCTAATAGTGTTTAATATGCCTGAGAATAAACAGAAGGACTAAAAAATTACCAATCTATTTTATTAGTCTTGGCATGTAAATTAATGTCTTCAAGACCATCAGTACTAAGATAGGAAGAGGGATTTAAAATAGATTTAGACTGCTAAACAGATGGCCATTCCTCTGTCATGGACTGCTGTACAGCTGTGGAGCTTTGCTGTTCACCTCAGCATTGATCCACAATCAGTGTGACCGTATCACAGAACATGTCCAAAAAAAAAGCACCCAGAAATCTCAGATAAATGTACAGCAGCCTCAGATTCTACCTCTACACAGAAACAAAGAAAGTCTCTAGGGGAAGATGTGGATGTGTGGTGATTCTGCCTAAAGAGAGATGATGGTGTTTCTTCTGTCTCCTTTCTGTCTGCTTTTTAAAAGACCACCAGTCACAGATTCATCTGAGCCCTTTCTCTACAAGACACGGAGACAGAGGATGTTGTGTCCCAACCCTAGACACTAGAGATGTCACCTTTGCAACTACCTCTTTTTAAAAGGAGAATACTCCATATTAGCAGAATATTTGTATTTTTTAATATTGGCATTGTCCTCTTCCTCCTAGGCAATTTACAGGTGTAGAAGGGCATATGAATTAAGCAGGGACTGAGAGAATGGGGCAACTCCAAATCCACAGCCCTAGAGAACAAGCCAAGCAAAGAGGGACTTCTCAGGGCTTTAATGCAGCATCCTCTTCCTGACTAGCTACTTGGCATTCCAGCAGGGTGGGTTAATCCTTTGCCTTTGATGAATCTTTAATCTTGGCACCTTGTGGCTGAAGCCGGCACTAACTAGCAGATCCTGGCGATCAAAGTCATGCACTTAAATATTTCATTTATAAATAAAAAGTAATAAAATAAAAAATAAAGACTTGTCTTCATAATAGCAATAAGGCAACTCCAGAGGGGTTGTTAGTGCCAATTAATCACACTCTTGGGACTGAAGTGTAGCTCCACTGCTCCTTGTAACTCTAATTGCCCTATGGGTGCAATTATCCATACCCCCCTCTTCCTCTCCTTGTCCAGTCAGACCTTATGGCTTAATTCCAGTAGAGGCATTCTAGTTTTTAACCTCTGTTGCTCTACTCCACCCTCCTGATGATCCAGGCTGAGAATGGAGAGTGATAAGAGTAATTCTCTCCTCTTGTGCATGTTCACTCTGGCCAGCTGCAATGCAGGTGTACTCATACCTGCTTCCCTGTGCACAGATCCTGGCTGCCTGTGGGGATCCTCAGGGGCAGCCTCGTGCTGCAGAAGAAAATTCACAAGCATTATCTCTGTGTACAGGCTCTGCAGCTCATGTCCATGAAGGCACATAATTCCCACTTCCTACTCAGTACCTCGAACTTCCCACTGATGAAACCTCTACTCAGATCTTGGGGGCTGGACCCGAGTAATGAAATTTTGAGCATGGAAAGGAGCCTCTTTCCATTGCTATTTGTACACTTTGAACATTTGGAAAATGCTAGAACTAATCTTGTTAAAAATATTTACCCTTTTTTTTTTTTTTTTTTTCATTATCTATTATTTAAGCATTTCTCAATTTGAGCCTCGTACCTGACCCACAACACAACTAAACCTGTGGATAAATGGAGGCATGTGCAACAGTGATGTGGGACTGGCAGGACAGGGGCAAGGAGAAAATATCTAATGGCTTTCTGGGACTATTTCTATGTTCTTCAGAAAAGAGTTAGACCACCTGACTGGGTCCCATTAAAAATGAATTTCCCTGGATCCATTTTAAGCGTGCTGGCTGATAATTTTTTTGATGTCCCCCAGCTGTTACACTGGGAGAAGCAGTGAATGACTATTCTCTGTTCGTCTTCCCTGAGACACTCAGTTTTACATACATCTGTCATAATCCAGTTTTATCTGGAGAGACTAAAGACACCAGTTAACTCCACAAAATTAAAATTAAGCATTTATTTAATCACTTTCTGTGGAGCAGAAATATGGGAATACAGGGTCCTTTATTTTAGCAGATGGGGAGGTAGAAAGAGCCAAATCCTAGAAGGCAAAATTTGACATGTAAAGAAGAAAGAAGTTGCCCCTTTTTAGAGTAATTAACTATTAGAAACCTTTACCAAGGACTATAGAATATAACCTGTCACTAGCTACTTTAAAATGGGATTGAGTATTTTTCTGAAATACATATTTTACTTTGACAATAGCTCTTGGACTTGAAATGGGAAATAATTCAGAGAAGTCTGAAGGGCTGTTATATGTAGCAGTCTAGCTTAGATTGTCACACCAGTCTCTACTGGGCTTAAAATGCATGAATTATTGAAGTCTGATATTGAGTCTCCAAGGCAAAGGTTGCTTTTGCTGAAAGGCTGAAGCATTTTAAAGGTTCACTTGTAACTTCTTGTGATGTTCATCACCTGCCATAGTGGAAGACTAAAGCTTTGAATTCAGGTCTTACAGAAAAAAATTTAAAAATCAAGGACTAGATTCTTATTGTACATATTTTGTGGCTGATCTGAAGTTTGTCACCCTACTCTGCCTAGCCTTGTGAATTGTGGGCTGCAAAAGAGCTGTCATACTGCAAGTCCAGAGCTCTGAGTTCCTTAAAGGAACCTGATCTGTAACAATGAAGTTTGCCTCATATTTTTGTTCTCTAATATATACTCAGCTAGTATAAAGGAGCACAGCTCCCTTTACTTCATCTGAGCTGTAGCAATTTTCCTCATCTGAAAATGTGTCTCATTTCACCTCTCCCTTCACTGATGGCATCACCTCTTGAGAGAATAAGAATGCAAATTTAATTCCCATTACCAATTCATTCCTTACTTTCACTGCTAAGACAACTAAGAATTACTGCTGACCACACACACATACACAGAGAGATTTGCAGAGAATTGCTGCAGTTCTGCAGTGAAAATGCTCTAACTTTCATAAAAATCAGGGATCAAGCTGTTCCTATGCCTTGTCCTTCCCTCCAGCACTTAAGGCCTGGAAAGCTTGCTGCTTGTGTTGTAATCTTACCCAGCTACAGGGTGTGTAACTGCATTGCTTATTCCTCCCCTGTGGAATGTAGACCTCCATGCCTCACATGAGCCAGAGCCTTGTATGAGTTATATAGCTATTATGTTATAAGTGGGACTGATGTATTACAGAATGCTGCCATACATCCTATGAATGGCACTCGGGCTCCATTTTTTTCTCCTTGTAGTAAATTCTGCACTTTTTCTGGAAATGGACAGCTTCACAAGGATGCAAAAATGTAGCACCTGGGAGTGGCTCAGGTAGAGTTCAGGGCTTGCAGGGTCAGGCACTGCTCACCTGAGCCCCTCACTTCCCCGCAGTGGCAGGATTTGTGTTGACATGATGACCAGCCCCAGCTGAAAATCTTCTGTCTTGTCCAGACAAGAGATTCTTCTATTCCCTCACACATTAGTCCACTGCCTGATCTGCTTTTGCCATAATAATATTTTCCCTTCTTCTGAATTTACTCTTACCTCAGCCCCTCACTACCATTCATTCTTTTCTGCCCATTGACAGATTTGCCGGCATCTGCCCTTTTTCAAACGCTCTCCTGCACAGGAGCAAGACACAGCATGATGTTCACATACAGTGGCTTTTTTTTTACAGGGTGATTTTGATAAAAGAGATATTTTTCAGGATCAAACATCTCTGATCTTCACTAGATATGCATATTTCTGGGCTGCAATCCCATTCTGCTCTCAGTTCTTCAGAACAGGAAGAAATATAAAGCCCAGGGTACCCACAGGTAGGGACTTCAAGTCTCTATCCAGATAGGAATTATACTCTTCTCTTCTTTTAATAATCAAAATTGAAGCACAACATGAATCCTTTCCTTCCATGACAATTTCATCCTCTTGGAACTGTTCTTATATGAAGTTTGGGGTTTTCTTGAGTTTACAGCTAAATGCCAGGGTAGGAGTTGGAATGGAGTTTGCAGATATGAAAGGTAGTTGAATGTGCTTTTTCTTCTTTTCCAAATTATGAAATTGACACAAAGGCTTAGTACTGGACTTTGTCTCTACCTGGCAGCTAAACCAACAGAATTCACAGACCCAGACACTATGCTGGGCCATACAGATTGTTATGAGGCAGGCATCCTTTCCAGGGATGCCTGTTTCAGTCTCTCTGTTCTGGGTGGAAGAGAGTTTAGATAACTGGATAAAAGCTGTTCTATGTCTCTTGTCCTGTGGGCCAGAAAATGGGCCTTGGCTGGTTTAATTTGCTAGAGTAGATATATATTTTAAGATTGCATCATGTGGTAATGATAACAGGACAGCGAGACATGAAAGTTTAAAGATAACAGTATCTTCCCTGCTAACAGCCCGCTGTGACTCTCCTGTATCTTGCAGTTCACTTTCCTATTTCTTTACACTATCTTCCCTCCTTCCCAAAACCCGGTTAACATGCACTACGTAGCTTCTTACTGGATGCCTGGAAATGAATTTAGAAAAAGCTGGGTTCTTTCCTTGGAGGAACAGTGGGGCTTGGGTGTATTCTGTGCTCCCTCTGCTCCAGCCCAGCTGAACATCCAGCAGCCCAGCAAGTGAGCAAATGAGTGGTTGTAAAGCCATGATGCAATCCCTGCCTGTCACATTGCATCTAGGAAACAAAGCCAGATGGCCTTAAAAAAAAAAAAAAAAAAGAAAAAAGAAAATAAAATAGCATAACCAGTACCTCTGTGCTGGAACTGAAACATTAACAATCAGAGCAGAATATTGAAGCAGCGCAGCCAGCACATCCATCTCATGCACATCAGACCAAATGGAAATCCATGGCCAATATATACAAGGAGCCTAAATACCTCGATGTGAGTAAGACAGACTGGGCCTGGTTAAGGGAGGCTGGTGAGGTGCAGAAATGGGGTCATAAAACTTGTGTTCAGAGAGTTACGAATGCAGATCTCACCAGGGGCTGGGATCCAGGTCTGGCATAACTGTGTCAGGTGCAAGGGACTAGGGAATGCAGGTCTTGAACATTTACTGAGTTCGCCACTAAATAAACCAAGATTTTTTGTTGCTGTTACTGTTNTAATGAAATAAACCATAATAACGTGGATAGGGCTCACAAAAAGGAGGTGAAGGAGAGGGAAACTATATTGCAAAGTACTTACATTTATCTGTCCCAAATCTTTGTATTTGACTTCTTTATTGGCTCTATTGACTTTATTGACATGTTTGACTTTATTGACTGGTGTTTGGGATAAAAGCAGCACTCCAAGCCTACAGTGAGTGTTACAAATGTGGCTTGAATCAGGGACAAGCAAAGGGGCACTGGCCTGTTTGTTTGTATCCACTTGCCCTGTATCCCATAAAAGTCTCACAAAACCTGATGCTGAAAAATTTTTGTCACTTTAGAGACAGATTTTTAAGATTTTGGCAAAACATCTCAGAAGTAAATTTGCTAAGCTCTGGTTCAGCTTTGACCCTGAGGTCTCCTGAATTTGGATATGGTTTAATTTCTAGCTGTAGATTTTATATATGTTTTACCATGAACACAAACACCTCCTTTTAATAAAGGGAGGAAAAGAAAGATATAACAGGGGAATTCATAGTTCTGTGTTTGTCCCATTGGGTCCAGAAGCAGAAAATGAGTTGTGGAGTAAAGGTAGAAAAGAAAGAGGAAACCACAGCCATGTTGTCAAGCTAGCTCTTTCTCCCTTTGTTACTATGTCCCTGAAGATGAAGGCAGTGTCCTTTCTGGGTTGCACTGCCATGGCTCCTGCTTGTGGAGCATCTCTGAACCTCTTGCTGATACAATCTCATAAAGCTTCACAGCACCCTTGTGAGAGGAGTCGATATCATTAAGGACGATTGTACCTTACGATACATTTCCTAATGCCCCATCTATGCCACAATTAATCTCCAGTTCCAATCCAGTATTTGGCCTTCCAAGGTACACATTTACTTTCCAAAGCATGTAGTAATGATTTTCTGTCCCTGGCTCTGACTTTCCAGTGGTGTAAATCTATACAGAGCCTGCTCTGGCTCATTTTACACCAGCCCATCATCTCAGACATTCTCTCTGGTGTTTGTTGTCTGGTGGTGTTGCGGGTCATTAAGATAGATGCTTGTGGCTACCTCGGGACGGACGCATGTCACTGTTGGGAAGATGTGTTTCCTTATATATGGTTTGCTGCACTCAGTGGGATATTTCAAGGTGGGAAGAACTATCTGAATACAAAGTGGAATTGAGTTCACAGACTGTCACAACTGTTGGGCTCGAAGGCACCCAGAAAGGGATCATTTTTCTTCTCAGAAGACAGGATCAACCATATCTACGTGGTTGGAGACAAAAGTTTGTTTATCCTGCTCTTTTGGGTCTGTAGTCCTGGAACAGCTCTGTGAACAAAGGATTTCAGATTTCTTGGACTTTGCCATTTTACAGTGTGTTGTTGGTGTGAGTAAATTTTACCTTATCATAAATGTTACCTCTTCCAGCCATTTTTTTTATACTAGCATCTGGAATCCTGTAATAAAGAGGGCATTATATACTTAATTTTCGCATTAAGTTTTGAAGCACCCTATTCACTGGACCTCCTTCTCACCCCACCTCTCAGCTCTTGGGGGAATGAAAAAAAAAAGAATGTATAAGGTCAGACACAATGCGAAGTCAAAGATTGCCTTATGCATCTATTAAAAAGCACCTCAAGAATTAAGCAACTTTTGTACTTCTCTAAAGCTTGACTCCTGATTTGGAATGTTTGGGATCAGGAATTCCACAGTGAGAGCCAGCAAGGAAAAGCATGGGCCAGTTTTCCTGCTTCATGCCCATGAGTACTGAGTGTTACCCTGCCCAGACTGGAAGTGGGAAAGCTGAACAAAGCCTCAGATGACAAGTGATGAATGCAGCTGTCCTTCGGGTATGTGGGCACGGACTGGGAAGACGACACAACTGTTCTCCAGCTTTTGGCTAAGTTTATGATTCAAACCCATCCAGGGTCACACCTTGACCCTCTGAAAGAACATCCATAGCTCACACTGAGATGCTGGGGAGTCCTCTGCCTGTGTCTGAGGGGCTAATTGGGCTCTTAATTGCCTAGCATGTCTTCACGAGAAAGGTGTATGGTAATAATAATGCAGTAAATGAGAACACTGGCTATTTGAATAATACTTCCTTTGTCAGCTTTATTTCACTTAATAATGTGACATGGCTTGGGGAGGGAAAAAATTATTAACCTTGCCATTTTTAAGCCTGAATTGCTGGGAGTTTTTCTGCTGAAATTCATGTCCTTAACTTTCTTTGATATTTAGGAAATTCTTAGTTTTATCTCCATGGAAGACTGTTTCAGGAGGAATAAGTGCTAAATATCTTTTGGGGGGAACGAGGAGAACACAGAGCAAGCTGTGATTTGGGAATTGCATGTAAAGTAGCCTGGCATTGTTAAAAGAAAGTGAAAGGGGAAGTGTAGTGAAAATGAGTGAAAGAACAGTATTGTAATCTGCTTTATTGCATCCCGAGATGCTTGACTTAGCCTCATTGTCATAGCAAGATGATGTGTACCCTACGAGTGTATAAAAATATATGAACTCCTGGGACAATATAGTTCAATCTGCTCTGCTATTACCCATCATGCTCATCTGAGCACACTACAGCTATTAGATCTGTTTGTGAAACAGCTGAGCCCATGGATGGATCTCCTGCCACGGAGCTAGAATGTACAGTTGAGACAGGATCTGAATGTACAATACATGGAAGGAGAAACAATGGAAATGAATGTACAATGGGGATGACTGCACAATGGGAGGTGCAAGAGGAATGAATCTGCTCCTACTGTGGGTATGTAATGGTAAAATAGACAGATTGCCATCTATAATTCATGGTGTTTGCTTCCCCCTTCCCCTTGTCAGATAGCCCTCAATCAGTTTGACTTGCAGAAGCCATCCTTCACAACTGAAAGTTGTTAAAATGCTGTTGTGTTTAACCCCAGAGGTAGCAGCATTTTAAAGACAGGAACGGAGCTATGTGTGTACAGGAAACCATCTCCTGTGCTCCTTCCTTCTCCAGAGGGACCAAAGAAGGGCTGCCCCTGGATGAGGAACAGCAAGACCAAAGCAGCTCACTGCAATGTGCATAAAAAGGCAAAGCAGAACAGCACCCAGGGAGGCAAGATCCCTACTGAAATTATTTTAAAGGTTAAGAATATACACACCAGAATATAAGAACATATACATTCTTGTATGAAACCTTACATTAATCTTCTTAAAGGTGTGCCATCACAATCCTAATTGCAATTAATTTTTAAGGCCCCTGAAGACAAGTATTGTGCTATATACTCTACTAACACTGCTAACACTGATGCTTGGTTATCAGTGGCACCATGAAATAACTGAGTCACGTTCTTCTAATACCACATTGTGACAGTTTTTACAGTGCTTTTGTAATAATGTTATTTCTGAATGGAGTGAAAAATACTATGTTTTCACACACCTGCATCTTTTTATTTCTGTCTGCAACTAAATTTCCTGTATTCGGCTTAGAAGAATTATAAAATGTTCTAAATGCATTTTCTTGACTATTCCTGCAATAGTACTCTTCACCAAGAGAGGAAAAGGAGAGGGGGAAAAAAAAGGGAAAATAAAAAAAAGCTTGTCTAGTTATTTCCTTCTCTGGGTAATTGCATTTTCCATACCTCCCCCTTCAGAGGCATTTATAGTGAGTTCTGCCTTCCATTGCTTCTATTGATTTGTAGCTCTGCAGGGTGAAAGCCAGACCTTGGCAAAGCCAAAGGGAGTTTTGACTTCATTCTTTAAGAACAAATCCACCAGTGTGCTGAATCAATGCAAAGAGTCAGAGCACTGGCCTGTTAAACTGGATTTGTAACTGCTGCTCAGAGCTACAGCCATGCAAGGAGCCAAACTGCACTGCTGAATTTAGCATTTACATTTTGGATGCCCTTTTAATGGCTGGGTAAGGTGTGTTAGAGGCAGGTGAAAGCCTGGGATGTCTCTTTCCACTCGCACAGTTTGTTTATGCTTTGGGAATCTCCTGCTTGGTTTAGCCCTAGAAACCTGGACCTGGTTCAGAGCTCCCAAAGGGGCTGTGGGATACCCCGCTGTGGGCAGAGTTGAGGAGATGAAGTAGTGCTGCCTAGTGAGGTGCAAAGCCATACAAAGTATCCCAAGCATGGCTGTCCAGCCTGGAATGTTTTGTATAGAAGAAGGCAGATTTAATCCCTGCAAAAAGTCGTGACTCCCAGTACAGCCAGTAGAACCCCAGCAAGCAAATCCACGAGAGAGGAAGGAATGGAGCACCATCTCTGAGAACACATCAAGCTTAAGAGCTGAATAAGCTGTTGACCTTGGCCTGTTTGTTGGCTATATCATCAGATCAATTATATACAATGGTTAATAGCATAGCCTAATTACTTCCTAATTTCTTCAAGAATACCCCAAGCATAAGAATTCAATTAACTGCAACTATACAGAAAGTTTGAAGTCTGAGCTATTCTCTTATTGACATCGTTTGGATGAAGAGTGTGAGCACAGATGATACATTTCTTAGAGAATCCAATTTTTAATTAATTTTAACTTATAATCTAATGAACAGGTTTCTCTTGTAAATTCTCTGAAAATTTCTTTCATCCTCCAAAAGTAAGAATGCTAAGTTTCATAAGAATAAGCTGCTGTTTGCTTGCATAACAATAAGACAGAATCTCTTCATTGTAAAGTAGAAAATTAATTTTTAAATAACCAGACCAAGGCTATGTTCCTGCTTTTATTAGACTTCCTTATGCTGTATGCCCTCTCAACAAATGAAAAATATAAAGTGGTCAGATGCTTCTAGAAAATATACGTGATTGTGGTATCTGGTAATGTTTTGCCAGATTTTCGTTCTTTTCCTCTAAGTTTTGCTCCATTTACTAACGGCTTGGTGATGCAGTTCAGTTGTGTGCATGATCTATAAAACACTTTGATGACTGCTGAAATGCACAGCACTGTCCTGATATACCAGGGAAGAGATTTCATCCAATGTACCCTCTGGAGTTCACTTCTAGCGATCGGGATTCCTGGTTTTTGCAGGAAATCTGTGATGGTGAGCAAAATGCACCAGCCACAGAAGCCCAGGGGGTGTAATCCAAGCCCCAGCAGAGGTAACATCACCCCTGGTGTCACTGCTTGGGGAAACTGCTCACTGAAGGTCCTGACAGAGAGCACATGGGTGGCCCTGCCCTTGTGTGATCACTTGGATGAAAATCCCACTGAAGCCCAGCTCTCCTGGACACTGCATGGGATTGCACACACTCAGAGCTGAACACGGGGCAGAGAGGTTATAAGTAATGGTCACTTTGGTTAAGTCTGAGCCAGAGTTGCTACTTCACCTCCTTTGGGTAAATGTGCCAACACATTGAGGCTGCATATACTGCAGTAACTGCTGCCATGAGGACCAAAAGTGAATTATGGTGTCCCTTTAAGACTTGGGATGCTGAGAAACAGTGATGTCCTCCCCTTTTTGCAGTTTCATACGTGGGCAGCTATTTGGGGAGGGTTCTGCTTTTGTTTGCATTGCAACAACCATGGCACAACACGTTTTTTTATTAAGCCATGGGGGGGAATGCCCACAGTACAGACTTAAAAGCCTTTTGTACTCTTGCACCATGTGCTTGTTTTGGTTTGCGTGGAGTTAGTTTTCCTGATAGTAACTGTATTTTGTGTTTTTTTTGTGCTGGAGACTACAAAGACAGTACAGGGATGTTTTAGTCACTGCACAGCATTGAGCCCCTTTCTGCTTCTCACCCCACCCCACCAGCGAGGGGGCTGAGGATGCACAAGAAGTTGGGAGAGGACACAGCCAGGACAGCTGACCCCAGCTGACCACAGGGATAGTTCTTATAGAGCTGGGGGAAGAAGGAAGGGTGGCACATTTGCAGTGGTGGTGTTTGTCTCCCCAAGTCAACATTAAGCATGAGGGAGCCCTGCTCTTGGGAAGAGGATGGAACACCTGTCTGCCCATGGGAGTGCTGGATTAATTCCTTGCTTTCCTTTATTTCTGTGTGCAGTGTTTTCTTTATCCTAACCCTTGAGTTTTCTCACTTTTACTCTTCTGATTCTCTCCTCCATCCCACTGGCAGGGAGTGAGTGAGCAGCTGTATGGGGATGAGTTGCTGGCTGGGCTTAAGCCACAACATCCCAGCAGGAGGTTGAACTACTTGGATATGCTGGAAAATGAAGACAAAACAACTTTAATGCAAAGAGGATGCTCCAGGATCATAGGAGACATTACTATAGGTAATAAATAAAAATTTAATTCACAAAGAAAAGTCTACATAGAAGACCTAGCTGTAAGCTTCCCAGGTTGGGCATTAGCTGTTTAATTGCAGGAGAATGAATGACAGTGGAAAGTTGCAAAAATATCCCACAGAACTGCTGAAGTTTTTGCCAGGTTTTAGGATATTTTCAGCAGAGCTCAGCACCTGGCTCAACTGAGCTTCATACCTGAAGGTTAACATTCATATTTATCTGTTTTCTCCTATTTTGCTAAAATTTGATCATAATACTGTCAGCCATTCTTTTTATTCTTGTAAGGAGTGACAAAAGGACATTTTTCCTGTCTGGAAAACTGTGAAATGCGTTCGCTTTTAAGTTTTGTTACAGAAAGAGAAACCCAGTCGGCCTTTGAACCCTGACATAGAGGCAATTCTCACTAAAGATGGGTTGATTTCTTCACTAGATTGCAGAAAAAGGAGGAGGCGAGGGCAGAGACAAGCATGTCAAGATGTGGTAATGAAAATGCTCACAGGAAATATGTTAGATCAGTAAATACCCTCTAATGGCATTTGCACTTACTTAACATCTCTTTTACACATCCAGTATGACTTAGGGAAGCCTTAATATAAATGTGAATTGGGGTCACAGCAAGAGAAGGAGATACAAGGAAATGGGCACAAACTCCGGATGATGTTCTCAAGTGGGATGCATTGGCACAGCTCCTAATGTGTGGTGGGTAAAGTTTTGGCCATGCAGTGTATTCCCACACACCGATGGAGACACACAGAGGCACGTACTTTTCCTTAAAAATAGCAAGCTTTCACTGGGCCCCACTTCCCATTAAAGAGGACTTACATCCTATGAAAATTCATAAACTCTGCAGGCGTTTCTACGGCGATTTGACGGAGTAATCTCCCGTCATCTCAGCTTCTTGGTGACAATGACAAGAGGAAGATGGATTTATCAAATACACAGTGACATGTTTATGACCCTGTTTTGCATAAGCAGGAACCTGAGCCAAAGGCTGTGCAGCTTGAGATAGCAAGAGGGTTTTTATAAATATTGTGACAAGCAGAAGTGATATTTGGAAGAACATGAAAAAAAATCTTACAGTTTTTCTTTTTTTTTTTTTAATTTGAGACAGACCACATTGTGGTGGGGTGGGGGAAGACAGCCTTTTCCTACACTTCTCCACAGTTCTATTTCTCAAGAGCATGAAGGCTTAGCTCTCTGTCTCACCTTGAAAAGTTTTTCTATTAACCCTCTCCTCCCTCTGAGCAGAACACCCTTTTAATAAAGGTGTCCTTGGGAAGGGGGCAGGGGGAAATTCTCTCCATCTTTCATCGATAGGAAAGTAACACAGAGATGCTCTAGGAACACAGATGGCAACAATAACTCCGTGTATGACATGCACGCAGACATGCCAGTCCCAGCTCCAGATGCACTGCTGCCTTCCCCAGCATGGCTCTCACATGGGGAGCACCACTAGAGGGACCACACACCAGCAGAAGTATTTTTGCCCTATTCTTGCACAAAACCCTTTCTGTTAAGGTATTACTGCAGCTCCTAACCAGTGGTCTAGGCAGCTCACAGGGCACAGCTCACGGGGTGCCCCCTCAGGCTGCTTGAGGCTGTGTAAAGTTTTTGTCTCTTGGAAGCAGGGCTGGGCCTACAGCGTTGTGAAAAGGCTTCAGTGCCCATGTTAAGCAGGGTCTTCAGCAGACACCAGGTCTTTGCCATCAAACTCGCCCGTTCAGTGCCATAGGCTGAGCACTGAGAGATGGGCACAGACTCATTTTCTCAAACACAGGGATGGATGAACCCTTTTGCTGCATTGCCCCCTCAGCAGCCCTGCCTGCACGAGAAATAGAGCTGTCAAGGGCTGTCGAGACAGCTTCAGCCTGAGGTGTGTCCACCAGAGGCTGTGGAGATGCTCCCAGTTCGGGAGTCTGTGGTGTGCTGAAGTTTGCACAGCTGTGCCATGCCTGGGAGGATGCACAGCAAAGGCAGGAGCAGGGAGTGAGTGATGGTGCAGAGCTGAGGACTGAGCCCCATAGTCTTACATTCACAAGCCACACTGCTAGATACTCTTCTGGAGGCTGGGAGGGAGATAATAAAATGCTTCAGCTGTCTTTCAACATCTCATGAAACAAGGAGGGCTGGTTGAAAGTGCAGTAAATGAATCACAAAGAGCTAAAGAAGTAAAACATGAGTAAGAAATGTGCTTGGATGTGTTTTTCCTCTCTGAATTCCATAGTTTTTGTGATAATTTATACACCAAATTAAAGGATGAAGCTAAGAGAGCAACTGTGTGGAAGAAAGGGTTGTGGGTACCCAGAGAGCTCATGTGCTAGACAGACTCAACCAAAACCTGCAATGCTCAATGTGAAATACAGTCTTTGTTTTAAGTTTGTTTTCCTCCCTCCCTTACTCTTCTTTTTTTCCTTCTTTCAGATAAATATATTAATTAAATGACCCTTCCTTAGAATTACATAGAAAAGGGAGTTCAGTAACCTTTATTGAACCAACCTGTAAAACTAGAGCAAAATCAGCTTCTCTGTTGTTTCCCCTAAATGATTTTTCCATTGCATTTCACATCTTATCAGGGACTTGTTTGGGCTTGAAGCTCTGAAGCTTTTTCTGTAGGTCAGTTCAATAAGGCACTCAAAGCTGCTTTTCTCTACATTGATTGGGGTGTTTGGTATGGTTGTAGTTTCCTTTTTTTTTTGTGAAAGTAAAATAATAATCCGTGGATTTGAGTTCTTTTTTTTTTTTTTTTTTGTCCCTTTTTTTGTCTTGTATTTCTTTTATCTTTAAAGAAAAATAGACATTTTCTCATTCTTGGTCCATCATAACAATATTCCCTTTCTTACAATGAGCTTATCCTCTTTCTTTACCTGGTGTCTAGAGAGGACTCTAGTTTCTCTACTAACACTGCAGTGTTATAAAATTTGACTGACAGTTTCAGATTCAAACAGTTATTTTAACCAGACATGAGATAGGAGCAAACCAACAGCTTCACCAACCATTCTACCCCTCGGTAAATTGTGCCCTCTGTTTTTACAACCTACAGCCTTTTGAGAAAAACAGTTCATTTGTTCCAACATCTATTTTTGGTGCCATCATATCTAAGGAAGAGATGGACTCAGGCTGAGATTCAGAAGAATGGGCAGAGTGTGAGGAATTTTAGGAATTAAATAATACTCGGGGGACAGGCAATACACGGGGAGATGAGGATGACTCCACAGGTGCTGGGTAGTGGTGAGTGTGAAGACAAATATGTACCCACAAGTAGGAAATCACACATCTCCTGCTCCCCTGCAACCACCTGACTCCAGGAACAAGAGTCCAGCACAAGGTCAGAGATGGGCTCCAGACTCTCATCTCTCCTTGCTGCCGTTTTTCTCCAAGAGTCCTTCTTAATTTCATTCTTGATTAGTCCTGTTCTCAGAGAAGAACCACCAGGGCACAGTGTGGTTTCAGGCAGCCCCTGGCACATCCTCAAGCAGCTTTTGGGGCTGCAGCAATGAGCAAGGATACTTGAAAACCCAAGGAACCTCTGTGACTTCCACAGGGATTGTCTGGGAGGATGAAATCCAAGAGCCCCTCTGATAACAGCACTGCACAAACACACATTTCAGCTCCTCCCCCCAGCCTCTGCTCCAGCTTGAGGCAGCACCACAAAATCCCAGGTGGCCAGATTTGAAATTTCTATAGGTCTTTAAAAAAGTCACCTTTCTATTTGGGCATTAGTAAAAAATTCCTACTTCCAGCTGACTGATTATATATTTTATCTTTTGTGTTGTATTTCTTCCTTCTCCCCCCTCCAGCCTCTCTCTCCTCACAGCAAACAGTTTCATGCAAACCTTCTAAGATTTCTGTGGGGAGTGGTAGGCAATAGAACTCTGTTGTCTAATGAGACTTCCACCAGCATTTGGCATCCTTCCTGGCATTTCACCCTTCATATTATAATTTATAGTGTAATGTAATTTTTTTCATATCACGCTATAACATAAATTATTGCCAGTTTGTCCTTAACATTCAAGGAGACAGTCTAGGGCTTTTTGAACCAGGAAAAAGAATGAGAGAAAGAGAGAGAGTGAGTGAGAAAGAGATGGAAGGATGGAGGGGGTGGGAGAGAAGGGGGAGATGAGCAAAGAAAGGGATGGGAGAGAGGGATGAAGAATGGAAGGAGGGAGAAAGGAAGGAAATTTATTTTTTAGAAGCAAAACTCCCAAAGCTAAACCAGCTTTTCTGAAGGCAAATTTAGTAAGTAAAATTAAAGAGGAAAACTTTTTGTCCCAATAACTTATTATAATGCTCTGCTTCAGCCTAGGATATGTCAATGAGTCCTCAGTGGATCAGACAGGAGAGAGTCTGAGGAAAAGACCATCAGCCTGAAAAATAATATATTTCTAAGTTTCCTTATTTTTCTCACTAGTATGTCCCTTAAATTATTAAAAGTGAAAGACATTTTAATATCATTTGGAGGCTGTTTGTTCATTTCTGGCATCTCATTTCACCTGCAGAATAACATTACAGAAGACAGCTTTACTGTCTATTTACTTTATTATTGTAAGTTATTTCCATTATGCACGCCGTTAGGAGCCCCACTCGGTTAGGTGCTGCACAGATGTGTCCCAAGGCATGAGCAACCCATTTAGCTAAGGAGACTGCAGGGACTGTGGTGGTGTCCCCTCCTCTCTGAGCTGGCACAGCTCCATGGGCACAGCCATGCTCTGCATGCGGCAGTGCTGGCAGAAGACTGCTTCTGCGTTCTTCATTTGCATCCCTTGAAGAAATCACCACACTCCACTGACTAAAAAATGCCCTCCCTCTGCTCACATTTCCCCTGCCTTCCTTTGGAAGCTTCCCCAAAACAGACAGAGAGAGCAGCAAATGTGCCCTTGTGTGGTCAAGCCCTTGGGGACACTCTGAGAGCAAGTCCCAATGATTGCCACATTCTTCCATAATTAATGGCTCTCAGTGTAGGAAAAAGGAAACAAATTTTTTTTAAACATACGTATGACTGAGGCTTGAAACTATCAGGCCAGAAAGAACCATTTGACTCCTGACTGTGGTTTCCTGTGTCTGACAGGCTGGTCTGTGTCCCTGCATGGCAAGCTGGTCTCAGCCTGGTCTGTCTCTGCCATGCTGCAGGCAAATGTGCTGCTCTGTGCCAGGTGGGCATGCTTGTGAGCTGGGACAGCTGGAGATAAACGCTGCAGCCAGCTCCTGCTGACAGCAACCTGGGCCATTGTACCAGCATTTGGTGCTGGATCACAACACGCTTCATTTTCCTACACACCCAGTACAGGAGAACATCATAAGAGAAAAGGAATTTTGGAGGAAGAATAGAACCACAGAAGGGTTTGGGTTGAAACAGACCTTAAAGATCATCTTGTTACACTGCTGCCAGGGCAGTGGCTCCTTCCACTAAACCAGGTTGCTCAGAGCCCCATCCAGCCTGGCCTTGAACAATTCCAGGGATGGGGCAGCCAGAGCTTCTCTGAGCAACCTGTTCCAGTGTCTCACTACCTTTGCAGTCAAGAATTTCTTCCTAATGTCTAATCTAAACCTGTTGTCTTTTGGTTTAAAGGCATCACCTCTTGTCCTCTCAGTACATGTCCTTTTAAAAAGTCCCTCTCCCGTTCTCTTTTAGACCCTTCAGAAACCAGAAGGTGCTAGAAGCTCACCCCAGATCCTTTTCCTCTCCTGGTTGAACAACCCCAACTGTCTCAGCCTGTCTCCATAGCAGAGGTGCCCCAGCACTCTGATCATCTTTGTAGTCCTTCTCTGGACCTGTTCTAACAGGTCTTGCCTATGTTGAGGGTCCCAGAGCTGGATTCAGCACTTCAGGTGGAGTCTCACAAGAGCAGAGGGGGAGAATCACATCTCTCTTCCTGCTGATCACACTGCTTTTGATGCAGCCTGAAGCCAGTGCCTCCTTCCCCTTTTTGGACAGCATTCATGAGGCATTAAGTGCTGGGAAAATAGATGAGCTTTTGGATCAAGGTTTTTGCATGAGGCCAGCTCTCCTCCTTCCTCTCACTTCCCTCCCTTTGCTCCTCTTCCCTCCTGGATTTCAGCAGCTGAAGAGCAGAGAGGTTACAAAACCACCCAGAGCCTCCAGCTGCAATAATCACTCAGGCTTGTATAGGATTTGCACTCTGCAGTTGTAGGATTACATCTATAAACAGCTCAGAGAAAGAAAATAGAAAGAAAAAATACTTTGCAACATCCTTATCCCTCTCCTTTCTCCATGCCCTCAGTTCTAAACCTCCCTGGCCCAGGACATGTGAATACCCATCTTTGATGGAGTCTCAGTGATTTTAACTCCTCTCTCCACCCTATTCTTCTCCCACAGCCTTGCTCAGTTTGTTGAGCACAGTATTTTAGGGCAGCACCTCACATATGGTATATGGTGTGTACTTGCCTTTTTCCCCACAGCTGGTGCAGGATGCCTGTGGCTTAGTAAAGCCAAACACTTCATCACATGATAATCAGACAGATTCAGAGTTTGACACCTTTCTTTCTAATGGGATGCTCCAAGAGCCATACAACTTTTGCAGGATCTGTTTCTTAAACATCCTTGCAAATATGAACAGCTGTGCTGGAAAGGTATATCCAGTTTGCTTCTCAGAGGAGGGAATATCAATACCTCCAAATGGAAATAAAAAGCAAGGAAGGTGCAGAAGGATCCTGTCACACCAGCCTCAAAATGGTTGGTGGAAGAACCCAAAATAGTGGCAGCACTGCTGGAATACTCTCTGCTTCCTGGAAGTCTGAGGAATTCCTTACCAACTTATGAATAAAATCTGCCTCCTGCTTTTTCCAAATGTAATTTTCCTGGACACATCTGGTCATCAGGCTTTGCTTGTGGCTGATCCAAGCCCTTTCCCTGTTTCACCACGAGGAGGGAATGCAGGTCCTGTTCCTCTTAATTTAAGGATTTATCTGGGTTTCACTTTCTGCCTGGCTGTAAATGAAGTTTGTCCATCCTAATCTTCTCTGGGGGCAGCTCGTGAGAACCACAGATGTTTTCTGAGTCCGTAGAGACTCTCAAAGGAAGGATTGCAAGAGAAAGTCTTGAGAAAGTCTGTAGTAATAGACATACCTGTATTAATTAATTACCCTGCTGAAACAAGACACATGCCTTGACTGATGCTCACTGCATGGACCCAATCTGCATTCTTTTACCTTCTTTCATCTCTTTATTTCTTAGTAATATTTATTTCACTCTCCAAGTCCAAGTTCATGTTCTGGCTTGTTTCCTTTTTCTCCTTTGCCTTCACACCCTGAGCAGAATTTAACTTAATATGTTTACTTAGACTTTTTTTGTCAGCCAGCTGAGCAGAACCACTACACAATAGGAACATATGTCAGCCTCTCATGGACTTATCCCTGTGTTTTTGACATGATGAATTCAATCGATTGGTAAATGGGTAAATAGTGAGAGAAATTTCTTTCTCTCATTACTCTGCATGGCTGTGTCATTACCCTTTAATATTACATCATTATTGACTGATGCAGCCTGTCAAGATATGGCCAGCGGGGTGTAATGCAGTTGTAGGAGATGTGCAAAATATTACATTCAAAGCCTACCTGTGCCTGTATGGGTGAGAGTGAAAGAGGGAGAGGAAGTGAGATGTGAAACCCCTGCAACCAAAACGACCAAGCCTGCTTCTCACTTTGTCTCAGACTCCAATCTGTGATGAATGCTTTGGTGGAAAGTTGCCCCACTCTTTATCAAAAGGACCAGATCCCATGCCAGCAAGACTGGATATGCCCCAAACTCATCCTGCCCGTGACATTCCTGTTTCTTACTGTAAAAACTCTATGACTTTTCCCTTTAAATACTATTATGACTTGATCTAACCAGTTGGATGTGATCCAAGATATATAACCCAGAAAACCAAAATATGTTTCTGGTCTTGCTGAACTTCCTAGCTCTGAAAAGGAAGGAAGGAAGGATGGATTTATTTTTCTCCTAAATTTTGGACACTGTATCAAATCTTTGCAATCTGCTTTCTTGATTTCTTTATTTCATTTGATATTTAAAAAAAAGAATTGCTAAATACATTAGTAAAAGGACAGAGAAATGTATTAGAAAGACATTTTAGCTATCAGTTAAGAGAGAAAGAAACAAGTATAAAAAGAAATATTGTCAAAGGCTTCACTCTCTACCCTACTGTTGTGCTCCCTCTCTCCCTTGCTCTCTTAGCCCTCCTTTGGGAAAGAAGACCCTTCAAATTAAAGATGAATAAAGACTCATTAAGAAACAACAGGCCTAGATGAAATTGCACTGGGATTACACTGATGGGGTGGACTTCCCCCACCTTTTCTTCTGTTCAAAGAGTGCAAACCCTTTTTCTCCTCCAGGGCTCTTGCCTCCATCCTGGTCCTGGCTAACTCCATGAAACCCTGAGCTTGAAAAGCCTGTGTGGGGAGAGAGTAAGAGACAGAGGGAATTGCTTGTTATGCTTCCTTTTGTTGGTGTTTGCTTTGCCTAGAGACCAAATCCTCTCACCTTGATTTTTTACACATGCCTGCATTCAGACTGCAGAAAAGTGAGATCAAGAGGAAGAAAACCAGAGAAAGTTAGAGGGGAAAAGAAGCTTCTCCATCAAAAGGAGGAGCATTATATATGGAGAGAATTGCATTCTGTATAAGCTTTACAGGCCAATCTTTGCTTATTTATCCTGGTATGAAGAAAACCCAAGAGGAGAAAACACACAGAGAGACAGTGAGCTACCAGGCTTCTGCAACTCAGGATTCCTGCAGCAAACTCTCATTCCAGGGGCTTGCACAGGAACGTCTGGGTTGGTCTTTGACACAGAGATGTGCAACGTAACCATCCCTCTGCAAGGCTTTTCTTGCTCTTCAGCCCACACACTTCTTAAAAAGGGTGATAGTTCAATAAATACCAGCCCTGAAATACCTGAACTTATCCAGCAGATCTAAGGTTATAAATGAAGTACATAGGGGTACTTTTATCTTCCTTTGTGGATGGACCAATTAGAGGTCAAAGAAACCTATAAAATATCCAACATACCACTTTAATAAGAAGACAATCAACATGGCTAACTTCTGCTCTGGTTGTGTTTGGAGAAGAGAAAGAAATATTTTATATATGTATTGACACAGAAATATAGGTAGGAGGCAGCACAGGAAGATTTTTGCTAAGCAGATTAACTCAGGCAAAACAAAAGGCTGGAGTAATAATCTACACTTAAACCTTTGTTCCACACAAGTGTAGATTGAAGATATCTGCAGAAACTGAAGAACAGACTCTGATAAAGTTCTCCTTCTGTGGACTTGTTTGACAAGAGCAGAGCATTGTGCTGTGGAGAGGTCGGTCACCTCACCACCCTGAGCCTTTCCATGAGTGTTAGAGTCCTCATGTTTTTTGGTCTCTCTGCTTTGCCAGCAGTGCTGTTACGTAAGGGAACACACCAAATAACAGCTTTCCTGTGAAAAGCGTTATCTTTCCCAGGGAGAGACAGACCAGCAAAAAGCTTTCTGTCACTTTCAATAGGAACTTTGGGCTAAAGTCTCAGCTCATGTAAATCAGTGTAGCTCCACTGAAATACAAGTTGATAAAGCAATTTGAAACCACTTGACCATCATCTTGGAGAATCCACAGCAAATGGTGGTGCATGATTCATATATTAAAAGAATAATGGCTATAATGACAGTAACATAAATGGAATTTGCTGCAGGACTTATTGAACACCACCAGCAAGCTGAAAACATGGACAGTGTAAAGATGTGAGTATGAGTTTCCTGTTTTATAGACCAGAGCTGGGAATTCCATGCTTTGAGTATCTTCACTTGGTATATGATCATTCTGCTGCTGCCCTGAAAATAGTGAAATTTGGAAGTCAGATGAGGGGTATGATACAGTAAAAATAAAATCATTTTGAATATTATCACTGAGCCCCTTACTCATTCACCATGTGTCCTAGGACAAATTCAAGTCAGGGAGTCACATATGTTCATTATCACTCATGTATACATATATATACATATAAATCATACAGAATACCCATAGAAAATAATAATGAAATATTTAGATTTTCACTTCCACAGACCTGGATTTCTTTTTCTTGCTCTAAAAGGGAATTCCAGTCACTGTTAATGGTAGCAGGCTCCTTACCATGACAGAATCAGCCACCACACAACAAAGTTATTCATGCACAAGGCAGTGCTATACAGGTGGGCTGTGTGAAGCATGTAGATGCTTATGGAAGCCTTAAATCTTGTGAAATTGAGCACAGTTCTGAGTTTTGTGATGCACTTATAAACTGTTCCTTCTATTCCACACTTAAGGACAATTCCATGCTATCCCAACTTCTTTGTTATTTGGGTACCAAACAAACTAACCCTGAAAGCTGTGAGGATTTGCACAAAGCCTTGGGTCTGCTGCCCATGAAAGAAGGGCCAGACACAGAGGAAAGGTTTGGCAGGAATCTGGAGAAGCTCCCTACCTCAACTGGCACAATGTAGAACCACATTCAAGTGTGTTATTACTGACAGATACATTTCTCCCATTTTTAACCAGCCTCCAGTGACAGAAAGCCTCCCCAGACCATGAGTTCTACCCATATAGTTTCTTTCCTCCCCATTAGAAAGGATTTCTCTTAGTCAGAAACCTTCTCTATTCAATTCTCTGCCTCTTTCGAGTGGCAATAAGGAAGTAAATAGGTCTTCAGACTGGTAACAGAAACCCTGTTCTTTCATTAAAGATGTCTGTTGTAACATCCATTAAATGGCTGGTGCCATGAGATGCAGACTTTGATACAGGGCAGCGAGTTATCCTGACAGGGACAAAAGGAAGGACAAGTCCTTCCACTTTCTTTTCCAAATTTTATCAAAGCCAGTCTTTGAAAATTCAATATTCGTTCTAAGCTCCTGCTTAATAAACTTGGCAAACATGACATTTTTAAAACAAAACAAAACCATGCTGTTCACTTTCCCTTTTCATTCTTAATTGGCCCATCTAAAAGCAATCAAGTGAACATTTAGCAGTGGTAGAAAGATCTGCAGGAGACCTCTCCTCCAAATGCCATTATTCAGGAGTGAGCAGGAGTGTGGATATATTTATGGAGAGTGGGAGGCACACTGAAAATTCTCTTTCAACAGTGACAGAGGAGCAGAAGCATAGCCAGGGCTGGGACCATGGGGGAAAACAGACACACAGAGCCCTGTTGTTCAGGATTAGCTGTCCAGAGGAAGTCACAGCCTTCTCTGCCTGTGGATTAGGCTCCTTTGATGGTGTCGGGGGAAATTAGGCATTAAAGTATAAACTATATAAACAGCACACTGAATAGGGAGCTGCCTAAACTTGGCAAAAGAAAACACCACAGAAAAAGGGATCTCTTTCAACGGGTCTCAGATAGCACCCTTTCCTAGGGGATTGGCTTGCTGGGATTTAGGTGTGTTACTCCCTCCTGGCACAACACACCCACCCAGAGGAGGGTCCCCTCTCAATCAGCTGCTCAGTGAAAAGAAAGGTAAATTCCAAGAGAGAGTGAGGCGTGTAGACAGCATGGTTGTCAGCCTGTCTCTCCCACAGCTGAAATGCAGACCTGCTGAAGCACTTAATCTGTTTCACCTGTTAATGGGTTTGGGGGTATGAAATCCTCTCTCGGCTGCTTGGGGTGCGTGATGAAAGACATCAGGTGTAGATCAAGCTAACTTTGCACAGCAGGTAATACAATTTCTAGAAATAAACACACAAGCGTGTCTAGGGCAGGAATCAGATTTCAACAGTGGAGCCATACAGAACGTATAATTATATTTTGCATTTTTAATAGACTTATTAGCATAATAATACATTAGTCTAATAGAATATTAATGTGATGCAGAAGTATTAGCATATTATAGATCCTTATTCATTAATATATTAGACCCTTATTGTATTAGTGGCACAGTCTACTAGAGAAAATGTTGCTTTTTGTCTGATATTGCAATCCCCCAAAAAATTGAGATCGGCAAATAAAGAGCCTCTCTGTGTCACAGGCATGTGTGAGTCTAGGTGTTAATCCAAGAGCTGAGAAGAAAATGCTTTTGCAGGCAGAAAGCAGTTGATATTTTACTAGTTTTTCCACTTTTCTGAATTCAACCTAAAAACTTTTAAAGCTGTTTCCATGAAAAAAAAATATAAAAAAAGCACTCTAAATCCTAAACTCTTAAAAATCTCAGAGCAGGAAGAAATAGATTCCATTTTCTGGTATTCAGATGCCTGCCTGAAATGGGTTCAGATCGTTGCTCTCCCATTGTTTTAAATTCTGGGGAAAGTGTGCTCTGGGCACCTGCTGGCCTTCCTGGTGACCAGCACCCCGTTTCAGAATCTCCCTGTGTCAGACTCTTCCAAAAAGATTATCTCAGCAGCTCATACCCTGACACCCCACAGAACTGAGCAGCCTCACTACCTGCTTGTCTGGCTTTCTGGCATTGGCCCCCTTTCCTAAACCACCAACCAGAATTGAGAAGACTGTCCTGAAAAACACTTAATGGAAAACAGTGGCGTCCCATGAAAAGACCTGAGAAATCCTATTGAATCAGGTCCCCCGAAATTCCTCTGTGTCTTTGTTAAGACTGCCAGGCTCACAGCAGCCCTGGAGCCCATTACTTATCTGCTCTCCCCATCCACCCCTGAACAGGAGCGAGGCCTTTTTGAGCTCGTGTTGCTGTGCATCTTTTTCAACTGGGGAAACAGACTCCAAGGGCATTTTTAAGGCAGGCCCCTCAGACAACCAGAATGTCAAATCAGGGCTGCTTTTCCTGATAGGGACTCAACTCCCCTGTGAATGGGGCTGCACACTGCCTGCTCAAGCTGCGTATCAGGCTGCATGACCCTGATGTCCTTATGGCAACTGAATAAACATTCCCTATAAGCTATGGAAAACAAATATCATCTAGCGACTTAATCCCACATCTCTCATTCACAGACAGACTGACAAACAGGACTAATTCCTCTTATTAATACTTTGGGTATAGGCAGCAGCACTGACCAAGATGACTCATAGGTTAGATTACGTGCTTTTAGCAGAACAGGAAAATGTGTGAAACAGAAAAATGGGGAATGTCAGTAGGGATGGAGAGTTTTGAAGTCTGTTACTTCTTTTCTTCTTTTGAGGAAATGCAGTGCAGTTCTTTCCAGAAGCAGATATTCCCCAAGATCCAGGTAACCCTCCCAACTAAGGCAAACAAAGAGAAGGTGAAAATCATAACACTTACCCTCCAGAAAGCATTTGCTTCAACCTGGCATCTCTATGGCACAGGATTGTTTGAAACACCTTCTAAGGAGCCCAGCAAAGTAGGAATTTTATTTTTAAAAATAATATACTAGATCCCAAATAAACAAAGCTCTTGAATTGAACTGTCGGCGTGCATTTTTTCTGTCTTATATAGACTCAATTGTGGCTGTTTTCCTGTTTTTTTTTTTTTTTTTTTTTCTTGATGCATTTAAACAGCAGCTTTCCTCTTCTCCTTGTGATCATGTTAAATGTTTAATTGCTCTTTGCATTTGCTGACGGCACAACATAAGCCCCTGCAGTAAAAGAGATTTGTGCTAAAACTCAAGTGCTTAAGAAATAAGGAAAGGGGTTATATTTTGGGTCAGTTCAATTATCTCTATTTTTTTTGAATTATATATTAGTTTTAATATAAGCTGCAGCACAGAAGTGCAATTAGCATTCAGACAATGTGACAAAGTCTTGCCTGAAGTTAAGTGTAGTGTAGAATCCATGCAGGGAATTCAGGGAGGTTAGGCAGTGCAGCTCACTGCCATAACAGAGCTAAGCCAGGCCCTCAGATGGTGTAAATCAGCACCATCAGTAAAGCCATCCTGATTTACACCACATAATTATGTCCCCCCACTGCTGTTTGAGATGGGCTCAGGATGACAGCATTGGGATCACCGCTGGAATACAGACTTTTTCCAAGTTCCAAATTACATTAAAGCCACCCAGTCAGACTGAGAGCAAACCTTTTATTAGCAGCTATCAGCCATTCACAACCAATGCCAGACACTCCAAAACCCTCCTGATATAAGTAGTAAGAAGAAAACCTTGCCTCCCAGTTTCACATCTGTCCAAAGCATATGCTTTTACATCCTCCATTTTAAGTTAAACCACTGCATTCTCTTCCTGGCCTAAAAGGAATGAGAGCACAGGAGGGCCAAACTACTCTAGTGGGACCCATCTACATCTAAATTCATGTTTTGGGTAGCAGTAGGCAGATGTTTATCCTCCTTCCATGTCTGTCTCCTCACACCTAAATCTACTCTAACCCCTTAGCAGGTCTGACCTGAGAATTTAGCTGAGTTAGGACCCTTGTCAGGTGAACAACACAAGCAGTCCAACTCCCTGTGTTTCCACTCCTAAAACTCCAAAACATCTCAAGCTGGGAGGTTCATTCAGTGGTTTTTCAAGAGAGTCTTTTCTGGCAGAATCTGTTAAACTCAAAGAATTAATGAGCTTGTATTCTGCAACAGGCTGTGAAAGGAAACCAGCCAGAGAGACCCTTGATAAGACCCTCAGTGCTGCTTTGTTACTGTCCTTTGTTCAGCCCCCCAGAAGACTGCTGCTCTGCTGCCTGGTGGAGAGGGGGCCCAGCTGATCCTGAAATGCAATTAATGCATAACAGCTTCAACCAATCCATCTAATTTAATGCATGCACTTCTTCTGGGCTTGCTTTTCCCTTTACTTTACATCTCATCATGAAGAATAGCTCTTCTTAAAAAAAAAATAGAAGAATACAGGAAAAATAATGTGGTGAGGTTTTTATGTTTGGTTTTCTGTGGGGGTTTTTGGTTTCTTTTTTTGTTTGTTTTCCATGGATTCACCCTGCTTTTTCCCTTCCTGAATGCTGTTTTGGGTCTCTTTTTATTTAACAAAACAAGGTCAGCTTATCAGCAAAAAAGCTGAGAGTTTCACAGGGTCCAAGACTGCTACCATCTACGGAATTACTTTTTAACACATTCTGAGTAAAAATTATCCCCTCTGAGCCAAATGCAGATTGACAGCTAAACATAAAACAATCACATTTTGTTAATTCATTTGCAGAGGTGCAAATGCCTAGTCCAACACCCCTTTGCTCTGACACCTCAGCAGTGTTTTTGGGCTTTCTTTCTTTTTTTATGAGAATTTTGGGAGGGAGGCTCTTGTTACTGTTTGAGGGAGAAGACAGGATTCCTGTGAATCCCTGGGGCTGTTGGATTGCTCACCAACATCTCAAGTCTGTTTTGCTTGTTTATAGTTCAGAATGCAGCTTTTGTGTCAAAAACTGAAGCCTTTAACATTTTCAAAGCCTGTCTTCCTCTCAGTTGTGGTGCACATGCTGATGGAGCAAAACAAGGGCACCCAGAGTTCAGTAGCTCTTATAATTGGACCTAAACTGATTTCAGTCTAAGGTCAATTCAAAGAGGAGGCTTCAGGTGCCATTCAGAAATGACAGGAGAGCCCGATGTAAGCCCTAATATTGCAGGAATAATGTAGCACTGATCAGCTGGAAGCCACTGCTGGAAAGTTGCTGTTGGGATTGTCTTGCTTGCATATGAGCTAGGGATCTAGATTATTTAGAGACAGATAGTCAGACAGACAGATTTGGGTAAGGAGATGAAATTCCAACCTTGTCACTCTGTGATCCAATTTAACCTGATTTTCCTCTACTTAATTTTGTGTGCATTACTACAAAGGTGTCTGTAACCTCATTATCTAAGTATGGGAGATGTGAAATTACACTAATAGATAAGAGCGATGAATAGTTATACCATTCAGCAGCTGTGTATTTTCCCTTACCTATCATTCTACTCATGCATGCATCTTTCAGTTTTCAGAGGTGTTCAAAAGGGAAACATTCAAGGCTTCATATTTGTCTGCATTTTTTTGAAGTGGTCGATACAAACACTGACAGACACACTCACAGCTCTGCAGCAATCTCAGTCCTCTCAAAAATGGTTCATTGAGCACCTCTGAAACATCAGTGTGAAGACATTAGATCACACATGAGACACTGGAAAGCTGTGCCCAGTGTCGAAAATTCACCTTCCTTGTTTGCTTCTGCCTCGTCCTGCATGTAGAAAACCTGCAACTCCATGACCTGACCTTTAGAAAATATCTGATTCCCACTGGAGTTTTAAAACATGGGGCTATGGGGTGGGCTGTTGTTTTTGAGGATAGACAGCAGGGCTGGAAATACTGAGGAAATTTATATGACGTGGCCCTTTTCCAAACTAACAGATGACTTGGTTGACATCAGGCAGGGTTACAGTGCTGGAGATGAAAATTGTGCCACCTCTTAAGCAGAAGAACAAATTCCCACCTTCCACTTTATGTATCTGTAAAGCATGAAAGGCTCACAGGGATCTGCTGCCCACCCACTGTCCCAAGGACTTGGGGGCTGAGTTAATCCCATCACACTAACAGAACATAACAATGCATTGGGAGTACTTACCACATTCCTTGAAATTGAAGAAAGTTGCCATGGTTATTAGTAGCTCCTAATGATATTTGCATAGATTAACAGACTTTAATGCAATCATGAATGCTACAATCCAGGGGAAAATAATGAAGAAATCCATTATGAGGTAATAAAATAACTAAGTCAATACAGTAATAATTTGATCCCATATTAGTAATAATTTCATCTCCTGCTGCAAGGCAATTTTAATGCACATACCATTTCTGGACAGTTTTATAAATATCACCTTTGTTTGAGATAATTAATTAGCAAAACCAAAAAATATATTGCTGGTATTTTATACGATAAATTAGTCATTAGGTTTAAACTGGCAGGCTGTAATAAAACTTATTAAGATAAATATGCTGGGATTCTTAACACTTCAGAGAAGCTGTTCTCTGTCTTAAGGCTCTTCTGGTGCAGCTATCATCGCTGCTGGATGGTTTCTATGTATGTTAAAACCCAATTATGAAAATCATGTTTGTAACCTCAACTTGCTTAGCAATAGGAGCCGAATGCATTAGCCCATATGTGCCCAGTGGACAAGGCTAAGGTGAGGGTGAGCTGCTGAGGGGCCTATTATCTCACTTTCCATCATCACTGAGAGCCCAGAGCCTCCTGCAAGACTAACCCAAACTAACTTCACTTCACAGGAACTCAGGTCCAGGTCATTCTGCCAATAAAGGGGGGAGTTTTGCAGTCAGAGGTATGGGAGGGGGAGAATATTAACCATCAGGTGGGTTACCAATTTTAGTTTTCCACTTCTTTTCTAATTTTGTGATTACTGAATTAATTTTTGCCTTCCAGAAGTGCCTGGAAATTACAAAAGACCTCAGCAACATCTGTGACAAAGTGGCCACTGGGGCCAAAAGCTACTGCACTTGACAGTGACCACTGTTTCCAGCGCTCTGAAAAATTCCCTCCATGTGGCTGGAGCTCTGAGAAAGGCTTTGCTGTGTGTTTGGGGAGCTGTCCCAGACAGATGGCACAGGTTGGCTGACACTGTCAAAACTGGATGGGGACCAGCTTCTTGCAAGGAGCACAGATCTTGCAGTCTAATGAGCTGATCTTGGCTCCCTGGAAGACTGTGCTGTGTGGCCAAAGCAAGGATTGCCGTTCTGGGCTTCATGACACCACTCTCCAGGAACAGGGGTATTAAATCTTTAGATTGCCTTTGCACAGGGCATCGTTTGGGCCTTGCTTAAGCTTCCCCTGAGCCAGTTTACTGTCACCTTCTCAAGGCATTACAATTTCTTACCCTGGCCAAACTCAGCCCTTTCGCCACAGTTCCGCATCTAGCAAGGTTTCCAAATCCATGTCACTATGAATTTGAAATGGTAGTAAGTGACACAAATTGATGATACATCAAACTCCAGACCTCGGTGTGGGCCAATTCTTAATGCAAAATAGGAATGTCCCCAAAACCTCATTCTCATTTATAAAAAACTCACAAGAGTTTCCTAGCTGGGAGTAGGCCATGAGTGGTGTTGGAAACTAATATTAAGCCAATTTTGTAGTAAGTAAATAGCCAAAAGACAGAGAAAGTGGCCAAAACCATTGCTCCTCCCATTCAGAAAATCACATCTGTTAAAATACTATTAGGGCAGCAGAACACATTAAAGAGCTAAGGAACTTGCTCTACTGTGGACACACTCTCTTTCGTAATACACCATGGGCATCACTCTTGAAATAAAATGATGGAATCAATACTTTGTCATACTTGTTTAGCTTCTTTGGGGAGAAAAAATGTTTTTCCCCACCATGCAGCAATGCTGTCACTTAGTGCATACTTCCACATTGACGTACAAAGTGCTTTATGTACAAGTTTGATTTAGGAATCCCATAAGCTCTGGAGTGCTGGAAGAGCAAGTGGGGCAAAAATCATTGTAATAAGCGCTTTGCTCTCAATTTTGTTTTTTAAGCATGCTTTGCGGGCCAGAGTTGGGGAAGGTTGTTGGATTACAATGACCTTTGATGTGACACAGAATGGCTGCTATTATATAATCATGTCACATCCCAGTACCAATTGGCATGGTCCATGGAATTCAGCTGGTGGGCTGTATGCCTTGCTTTTTAATGAGACCTTGTTAGACCTGAATTTCCAGCCCGGATACTGGGTATGTTAATTGGAAAGCTGTTTAAAAGTGCTGTGACATGAAAAGGACCGCAAGTCTAGGCAAGACCTTAGAGATTATCCAATTTGCTGTTATGTGTGGATGCATGTCAACCCCACTGCACTCTCTGTTCTATCATCTCTGATTTGGTGTCTTTGAACAACAACATTTGCTTTGACTGCTCAAAGGGGAAGGCAGGGTTGTTGAGGACCAAATTTTTGGGTGGAGGTTTCCCCAGAGTGGTCTGAGACTCCTAATTATCAATTGGAGCTATTTCTTTGGCTGATCTTCATCATACCAGGCACACCTGACCCAAGTTCTGCTCAGTGTCTGCAACCCACAAGTGATCTAGTGTCTCCAAAATTATGTTTCAATTATGTCTACTAGGTGGGTTCTCCATTGGCTATTATGATTCTCTCCTGTGTATGAACTGAGAAATGTAAGCGCAGGATTAAAAAAGGACCTTTTTTAAAATTACCACATGAAACCACTGAACTGCTTGGCAGAATTGTGACTGATTGGTGGCACCATATCCTCCCTCTCACTAAGACCTTGTGGCTCCACTGGATGTGGTGAAAAAGCATCTTAGGCCAGCCCTGGGGCGTCTGGGGGGACCATTTTGGTCAAGGTGGAAAAGTCCCTGCATAACTGGCCATTTTGGGATTGGTGGGATGCTGAGAGATTTAGGGAGCCTTGCAGCTCAGTTCTCTTTGGCACTAGGGATCCTCATCTTCACAGACTTCCCAGCACCACTAAATCAAATGCCCTCAGGGGTGAGGGTGGTGAGGAAAAGGCCTTCAGCATCTCCTGTGGAAAAGTGACTTTAGCGACAGGCGTCTCACAACTGCCGTTCCCACAATCGCTCCCCTTGTCAATACCGTGACCTTTCTGAGGCGGAAGCTCCTTTTTATTACTCTGTGCACTGGGGTAAACCAGGCCATGCTGTGTTATCTACCCAATTTATCAACACTATTTACAGCAGGTCCATTCCACTGTCTGGCTTAACTCAGTGCCCAGAGACTCTGCATTGAGAGAGGAGGCTGCTGCTGAAGAGAAAGAAATGTCAATTCCAGCCTAGTCCCCTAAAGTGAAATAAAAGAAACACAGTAAATAAGTAAAGAGAAGTAAATACAGTATCTCCAGGGTGATTACATCTATCTACTCCAATACAGGCGAGCATGAAACCAATAGAAGCACCATCTTATCCTTTTAGTTATCACCACACATAGAATGTCATCTCTTGGTGGCCTAAAAAGAAAGAAGCACACCACATCCATCTTTAATGAATACTACATATCTCTCACCTGCTTGTATTTCAGCAACCCCAAACTGCTGAAAAATGAGATAGGAGAGTATGTTCTCCTTGCTTGCCGTGAATCATGAGGAGGGATTGAAATGGTTCTTGTTCTGCTTTGTTTTTCAATGATTTCTCTGGGTAAATTTGGTTTTGGTTTTTTTTTTCTGCTCTTCTCTTCTCTAAGAGTTCAGGTTCTCCAGAACTTGTGACCGGGGTGTAATCTTTTACTCTTTTTAAATAAAAAAAACCCCAGGCTTTTATATGCAGAAATACTTGTAAGAGCTGTGGGTAATTGGAAAGCCCTGAGTATCATGAGACTGACTGTAAATTACAAGGGTGGCAGTGTCCTCTCCATCACACTCATATCATTTGAGCCTTGAGCCTGCCTTTCTAGAAGGTTCAAACTCTCTGAAGTGGCAAAAAGGCCATACCCTTCCTCTGTGGCTCTGCTGCTTGGTCTGTAGGGATGCTCAAGCCACGTGAAGAGGGGATGATGCTCTGATGCTTTACCACATGTCTCAGCAGACAGCTCTTTGCATCATATCCTCCTGCTGTATGACCTGTACTGCCCTCTCCCTTCAACAAGGATCATGACATGCCCCATCCTTACGTCCTTCAAATGATTTATATATTTAATATAAGTTTATCTGTCTTACTTCCCTCCAGCCTAGATTGATGTCAATCCTTGATAGCTACACTAACTCAAGACTAAACAGGTAGTCATCAATATCTTGGATTTTGTCTTCTATTATTTACACCTGTATTGAACCATCACATGGATGGTCCATGGGGACTGTGATGAACAATAGAATTTATTTGTTTCCCTACAGCTGAAATATGGCCCCCACAAACCCCACAGCTGTGATGTATCACAATGTCTGGGCATACTCAGAAACCTAACTCAACCATGTCCTTGCAGATTTACAAATCAATCAGAGGAAAATCAGGGGACATGGTGGAGGCTGCTTTCTTAAATCATATTTGAAATATGAAATTAAGAAAATAGCAGGAACAAAACAGGAAAGAAAAGACCTGTGTATAATGAGCAGTTCAGACAGTCCACTGAAACTAAGGGCTCTGTTCATGTTTTTGTTACAATTACACTTCATTTCTGCCTCTCTCTGATGACTGTCTACAAACCAGCCCTCCCTCTAAAGCAGTCTCTATATTTATTGCCCTCCTGGAGCTGGGAGCCATACCTGCCTACATGAAACACCTAAACAGGTGCCAGGCTGAGGCCCTAAAGAAACATGAGATTGCACATGCCTTCAGGTCAGAGCTTCATTCTAGCCACTGTGGACTTTGGCCATGAAGGTGATATAGCAGATGACAGGAAAGGAGGCAGCTGAAGAGATCAAGACCACATTCCTTTGATGCTTGTAAGTACTTCACCAGGGGGTAAGGGAGCCAGGTCAAGGTAATGTCTCCTAAAGGGAAAGACCCTTAACATTGCACTAGGTTTGCTCACAGCATGGCTGTTGACAACTTCAGGCTCCCCACAGCAAGAGCAATAAGCCCTGGAGACACCCAAAGGCAAAGCAGAGAGAATTTAACAGGATTAGATTGCTCCTATTCCAGAACAAGCATCCCTCCTGGGATTCCCTTTGTAACTCACTCCTTTACACTGCTGAGCAGAATGCTGCCCATCACTGGTGGTGGGTTGTTCCAGGGTCATTGTCATTCAACTTTTGGTAGCTGCCTCCTAAGGGTCTCATGGTCATTTAGGCACTGCCAATGTTGTGAGATGCCTTTAACACGCCTATCTGATTGGCAGTGAAGTGTGACACCACTAGCACTGAACTTCTGCAGTGTCTNCTTGAATAATTTATGTCGTTTGTTTAATTTAAATAATTTATATGCTAAGCATTGCAAACAGAGCTGAAGTTGATAATGAGTCCGAGAAGCACATTTTGAACTCAGTTGCAGATTCTACTGCATTGTAATTCTTGCAGGATACAGGATTTCGTAGCAGTATAAAGGCCTGGGAGTGTAAACAAGGTAGTTGCTTGAAGAAGACTCTATGCAGATTCCTTCTTTGCCAATTACCACCAGATCATCTTTCATTCTCTACCGTTTGTTCAGTCTGAACCTCCTAAAACTATCAAAAGCTTCATGCGTTTTTCTGAGCCACAGAGAGAAGCCTGGCTCCACTGTTTGACAAATAACAGTTTGTAACTGGTGTAATCTGTAACCAGGAGTCAATTAAAGAGATATCAACAGGAAAGGAAAGATAAGGGAAAATCAGGAGAAAATCAACGAACAACATAAGGGAATTGATCATTCAAAGGGTCTTTTCTTAAGCCATTGGGTCCTCTCAGAGGAATCTTTGCTGCACATTGCACAGGTTTTGTCTTATCTTCCTCAGCTTTTTTGGTCCCTTTTACATGAAGAAACGCTTCTCTTTTGCAGTCAAGGGGGAAAAAAATGTATATCCAAGACCCCCACCTTCCAGGTTCACTGAGTGGCCACTGCCTTTTATACTTAAAATGCAAGAGAAATACATCTGAGAGGTTGCTTAGAGCTAAAGAAAATTGATGCTAAACTTTGTGAATTCTTGCATGAATTCACAGGGAGTATCTCCAGGAACTCTTTATAAGATGTACATATCCTCCTCAGGGATGCAAGCATCAAAGAGATCACAAGCACACACCTCATGAAAAATAATTTCCCACAAATCCTTACACAGTTTAAGAACCATCTTTGTCATAGCAGACCAGCTATTTGCTACTGGCTTCTTTTATCAAGATTTTTTTTTTCCTGCTTGAATTTCTAACACACTTAAAACCATACTTACTAGTTTCAAAGAAGCCATTAGAACAGTGGTAATGAACCCATATTACCAAATCCAGCAATTGCTTTGAGTGTCAGAATATTTTGTGTTGATCCATGACTCCTCTCAGAGTTCTGCAGTTATGTGTACAAATCACAGGTTTTCAGTTAAAAAATAAATACCTTTCCAGACATGAATTACTGTGAACAACAAAAGCTGAAAATATGAACCAAGTCCTGAGCCCTGAAGACTTGAAAACTACAAGAGAAATGATAAGAAGTCAAATATAACCACTAAGAAAAAAAAATCTTTTTAAGCTGATCAGTGCTAGGATTTTTTGGGGGTCTTATTCATCACTTTTGAACATTTGTACATTGGTACAGTTGTGAAACCATGAAATGCTTTGGAGCTTTTTCTTGTAAAATGCCAAGATTTGTGTCGTTTTTTCTTGTTGATTGTACCATAGTTAGGAAGTTCATGTGCCCAGTGAAAACAACTCTGATGGTGAAGCATAGAACTGGGTTCAGGGTCTTTTCAGGATCCCAAGGGTGTCAAAGACAAAATTCTGATGTGAGGAAATCTAGAAGACAGCATCAGACTGCCAAGAAAGATAAGGGGTGTCCGGGCTCTTTTTGAGCCCCTCGGGTGGGTTTGGGAAAAATCATACAAGTACAGAAGACATGGCTGTGGTAAGATCTGCCTCCAGTGAAGGACCTGGCTACATTCCCAAAAGTAGGAAAGGCTTTGGGAAGCT
Organism: Promerops cafer; assembly: GCA_013398275.1. Lineage (NCBI taxonomy): Eukaryota > Metazoa > Chordata > Aves > Passeriformes > Nectariniidae > Promerops > Promerops cafer. Next base: position 602,836 of record VZSE01014927.1, read on the forward strand.
GGGGTCATCACCTCTGGGAGCAGATTTTACTAACTGCTTAGGATGTGCATCTTGTTGTATCTCAGCCAAAGCCAAAATGAAGACTGTGTATTCAGGTAAGAGCTCCTGCACACCACACCTAAACTTTCTGTCTGAGCTGTCTACCCTTTGTTTGAAAAATCATATACTTCAGTATCTGAAGTAATCATTCCACTGCTGTCTGCCACTGACTTTTGTATTCCACATTTAACAGGAGGCAGAAACTTATTGGTAAAGCCAGCGCTTTCGTTTTCTAAATGAAGTGTGGGATGTATGACAAGGAAACCTGCTCTTTACTAACCACAAAAAAAAGCAGCAGAGTCTAACTGGCTGCTCTTTGTTCTGGCAGTTTATCTCATAAATCAAAAATACCTCCAACCCCTCCTGGTGCTGACCTAGATGAACTCCAGAGATCATTTCCAACCCCAACTATTCCATAATACATTGAACCTGGTTGAACTATCTTTAGAAAACATGGGTGGGGAGCAGGGGGACAAGGAACTAGACAGCTGGGTATGTTTCACAGCACTTCAGCATATAAAGGTGGCTAGAAATAAAACTTATCCACTGAGTTAATTTCTTGTCCAAATTGTCAGCAAGTGTTCTGAAGAAAAGGAATTTGGATTTAGACCACTGATCAGATTTTGTTCTAGCCAAGAATAAGGTAAGCCATGGCAAACAGCAGTAGACTTATCTACTTTAGCATTGCACATTTTGGGTTTTGGTCGATATCTCTCCAGGTGAAATACTGTAGATATTAAAAGAGACAAAATAATTTGCTGCACTGGACTTTATAGTGTTGGTCCTTGTCTTCTGCCAGGTAGTGCTGGCTGCCTTGGAAGATGGTGATGTCCCCATTTCACCCCCATAATTCACAGGGTCAATTATGCAAAGCTAAACAGAGAGAGCAGGAGAATTATTTCCTGACCCCATGCACTGTTAGTTGACAGATTCCTTTATCTTTAGCTGGTGATGTCTTGATACCAACAGAAAACTATTGCAAATGCTGGTAAATAAAGGCATTTAAAATCCATTACAGCAAGATATGTAGTAAGTTTTCTTTCCCTCAAGATCTCTTTTTGTTGTTCAAAACACAAGCAGGGACGAGCCTTTCTCCTGGTGGTGGGTGGTAACAGCCAGAACTCCTCTGACCTCTTTGCCTCTGACAGCCCTTTCCCTCTGCTCTTTGGGGAGGGAAAGGTTGAAGATCACCTCTGCCTTTCTTGCTTCCTTCCCTGATGCTCTCTGAGAAGAAAAGGCCTGAAATTCATATCAGTGACATTAAGTACAGGGTCTGCTCTGCTGCTGCACTTTTAGATTAACAAAGCATCCAAAATTGCCTCTCCTCCTCTCTCTGCCTCTTGGCTTCTCTCTTCCTCATTCAAAGCTAAGCTGACCAAGCATCTTCCCTGACTGATTCCCAACCAGGACTGATCATCCCTGCTCTGCCCTCCCCACAGCAGGCTCATCTTTCTCCATTCCTCACCGCTGATGGGACTTCAGCAGAACAATGGGAGAAGAGGATGAAGAGCAAGCTGATCTCATGCATCTGTCTCTCTTGAAACACCCAATACACCTCTCAGTTTCTTCCACAAATCTGTGTTTCCACACATCTCTGTTCCTAAAAATGTTTTCTGTTCCACCCAGTTCTTTGCCATTACCCTTCCCATTCCCTTAAAACCCCTTAATACAATTATTTTTTTTTTTTTCCCCCTCTCCTTCTCTGAGGTACTAAGGGATTGAGGTAGAGTTCACCAAATCAAATATTTAACCATCTTTCTTCCTTCTCACAAAATCTCCAGTCACCACTAGCACCACCCTCACCACCAGCCTGGCTGTGTGGTGTTGTAGCTCTGGCTGACCCAGCTGGGAGAAGATAGAAAAGGACAACACACAGCTCAAAGTCACCATGGCAGGTTTTCTCATCACTTCCACTTATTGGAAATAGCAATGAAAAAGAAATAGGGGAGGAGGGGAGGAATTAAAAGAGGCATAGAGAAAGTTTCTTTACAAAAAGACAGGTGTTTAACTAGAGAGCTGCTGTAATCCACTTGCTCTTTTGCTAGAATCAGGAACCTCACAGACATGACATACAACTCCTTCCATGCTCTTGAACGAATGCATTCAAGACACATAATTGTGCATGATGTACATCTACAGCTCTGAATCCTCTCACCTTGTAAAGAATATTCATGATTTCCTTTTTTTTGTTGTTTGTTTGTTTTGGTTTGGTTTTGTTGTTGTTGTTTTTGTTTTTAAGAAAGTCTTACTAAAAAAAGCAACCGGAATTGCTCAAGTCACAGAGTTTGCTCAAGCTGGAGGACTGCATTCATTACTATTATTGCATTTAATTAGTAATAACATTAAATTATGCAACAGAAGGTAAGTTGTGATCCTAGGCATAAATGTCTCAAAATCCGGTAGACTAGCAGATTCTTAATGAAGAAGACTGGTCAAACTCACTGAAACCACAAACCTTACATCAAATAAACCATTTGTGTGTGTTGCGGGGGAGAGGAGAGTTTTTGTTTTGAGTTATTTTGTGTTTTTTTCCCTTCCCCTTCAAAATTATGCACAGAACAATTAATTCCACCTTTCAAGAATGTGTTTTAGGTCAAATGTCCCCCTTTCTTTACTAAACCCACAGATCATTTTCTCCTTTAAATGGGGATAATTATCTGTTGTTTGAAAAAAGGTAATTGAAGGACTTCTGATGAAAGCAGAATCTTCCCACAATTCAAATAATAGTGCTGAAAGCCATTTCTTGTGAGAGCAATAGTTTAGCTGTCTTACATCCCCAGCCTTCACAGGGCTGGGCTCCCCTGCCAGGCTACAAATCCCACGTTGCCCCCCATCCACAGCATTTGCCTGAGGCACTGCGACAGCTCAGGTCTGGCCGCTTGGAAATTGAATTTCAATTTGAGAAAAGTCTAAATGTTTTTCTTCAATCAAAGACGTCAGACTAAAAAAGTTTTGGTGTTTCCAGAACTCCTTACCTCAAGATGGGTTTTGATATTCTGCCTTTTTATTCCAATCCAGAACAGAACCAAATATTGATAAAACTGTAATTGCTTAAGCCAGCTTTCCTATTTGGGTTAATTTTGTTAGAGAGGGGCAGAAGACTGTGAGGACATTTCCACTCTCGCTTGGTTCACTCAGGAAGTTTTAAAATAAGGTGGGATCTGTTGCCCTCTTAAAGGAATATTAGTGTTTGGTTTAACAATTTTAACTAAGGCTGTGGTTAAATGTTATCCAGGTACATGGAACCAGCTAAAGGATCACAAAAGCTTCGGGCACATGAAATAAAGTGCTGATCTTAGATACTGCTACTTCAAATGTCTTTGATGTTTTCGATGGTTTAACTGTGTTTCAAAAAGTTTCAGATTCAACCTTGGGTTCAGATAGAATCTGGGATTAATGCCCAATTGCAGAAAATCTATTTTCTGTTCTTCTGCATGAAACTAATGTTAAAACTTGAAGACTGTAGCAGAGCTAGCTTTTTCACTGATGTAATTTGACTGCGTGCTCACACCTGACCAGGACATATTAACACCACAGTGTTTAACACACAGCACTTATATTAGAGATTTTTGTGCTATACATAATTAATTGTCCTTTTTCTGTTGACCTGATGTAACTCATCAAATAAGTGTCCTCAGACCTGCTACCCATGCAGGCAGAAGAAGGCACAAGGAGCCCAAAAAGTGGATGGCAACTCATAAGCTTTGGTAGCTGGATAATTTTAGACAATGTGGCCACACTTCCATCCAGTGTGATTACACTAGTACGAGGTTGTTCCAGGTTAATTTCTGATTTTAGAGCCACAGAAAAAAGTAGCTGCAATATCAGATACCTGCGAGATGGCACCAGTAATGTTTAGTCACCTTCGAGTTAAATATAGATTTTCTTAACTGCTAAGCCTGCCCAATTCAATTGTGATTTGAGCACTAAAGAAGCTGGTTCAGTTTTTGACATAACTGTAAAGAAATAAACATGCCATACTTTATAACCTGCAAGTGGCTGCACAGGGACAGCTTGTGGATCCAGGCAGCATGTCCTATATCTGACAAAGGCCAGCAGTGGATGTGTGGAAAAGCTCCACAAGAGCAGGTGCAGATGCTGCCTGGGGATGTCTTCCTAGCCTTGAAACTTAATTGATAAATTTATGGACAAGGCGCATGATGCAGGGTACCATCACCATACACTTTTTTTGCAAGGAGACTGACAAAGTGAAACTATCACCCAGGGATGGACTTTGCGACACTCCCTCGGCGACTGACAGTCCGTCATTGGGCTCTCACGCTGCAGCAAGGGAAGGAAAGGCATTTCAAAACATGTTTGTGAGACAACAGAAATCAGCAAAGGATACTCAAGGACAAACATAGCACCTGAAACTACTTGTAATTCACATTTTGTTCCCGAGGAGGTAGAGCATGTTGGCAGTGTCCCTTTAACTGCTTTGACACTGCAGAGCCGGCAGCAACAGACTCTCCCTGCCAGTAACCCAGTCTGTGGTGACTCAAAAACACACTGGGTTAGGGAAAAGGCAAGCATGTTGCTCCCAGAGCTTTCACCAAAATAGCTCACTCTTTAATAATACTGCTCTTCAGTCCCTTGTTTCTCAGAACACTTTGTAACTGGACTTCCTCTCTTCCCACAACACCCCTCACAAAACCTAACTCATTTCCAATGAAAACAGAAGATCAAATACCTGTCCTGAATGCACCTGAGACCCAGCAGCAGGTGTGCACCTCCAGGATAACATGGGCTTGGATGACAGACATCCCTCTTTTTTTAAATGCGTAAGAATAGCTCTGTATATAATTGAAATATTTCTGCCGTGCATTATCATCGCTCAGTTGATCCTGACATATGACAGCTGCTAACTAAACAAGTAACACGGGCAATAGCACAAATAATGTGTCTTAAAACCAATCTAGGAACTGAACAGCTGAAGCAAGGCCTCGTTGTATGGATGATTATGCTGAGAAAGAGTGAAAAACTGTACAGAGTTCAGCTGACCTGTGGTCTCAATAAAAGCTCTTTAGAGAGTCTTTTAAATACCTAAAGTTGATGAGGTTAAAGTGCACTTAGAGTTACACTTGTGTGGAGAAACTATCTTGTGTTCTCAGCCTGTAACAAAAAGCAGGGCAGGGAAAATAATTTTTCCCATTTACTCTAGTGATTTTAGAAGATGCTCTGCCAGAACAGAAGTGACCTTTGCAGAGCTGCACAAAGTGACTGCCTGACAGTTCTGTTTTTGCACCTTAGGGGAGGCTGTTCTTGATTCTGTGTGGCATATATCCTCTGTTCTTTGAAGACCACCACTGAAATCACCTGGACTCATGCACAGAGAAGACAGTGCCGTCTCCAGCCTTGTGTTCAGCACAGAGGGTGACAAAAGAAGACAAACTTCTGTCTTCAGCCAGGGGATAGCTACAATCTGAACCGTAGGGAAGGCGTCTTCAGCATGAACATTAAGATGGAGGATTTGGCTGTGTTAGCACCAAAGAGATTTTAGGGCAATTTACCTGTCTGTGCTGAAAATTTCTTCTTAGAAATGCCAAGGACTGCGTCACTTCACTACTGCTAAAAATATCTGCTAAAGGAAAGGATGGAGACTGATGGAGAAATGGAAAACGGTTATAAGCCGTGTTCTGGCCATATGCTGGCCATTAACACCAGTCTAAAAGAAGTCATGCTGTATTTGGGTGATATTTACCCTCTTCAATGGTCAGAACCCAAATATATCACAGACTGACAAAGCTGAACCTACTTACGGGCGACAGTGACAGTCATCTTCAGCAGGGCACACCTATCAGGATGGACAAACAGCCAGGGTGACATGGCCCTCAGTGGAGAGGGGGACCTTCACAGTCCAATCTAGGTAACCGTGGTGGCAAGGAAAGATGTTAACCCCAAATTAAATTGTTGCAGTCACCACAAGGGCCAGACTTCCTTCCACTCTCTCTTAAAGTACAGGGTGGCTTGTGAGCACTGTACTGTTTACAGTGGGAAAATCAGTTTTCTAACTGCATGAAAGAAAAAAAAAACTGAAACAAACCAACAGCAAAAAAAAAAAAAAACAAACCCAGGGAGGCAGAAGGGAAAGAAAGGGGTGAAGGGGTCCAAGTGCAGTGGTAAAATGCATGTCTGCCTCCCTAGACATAAAAACACCCTACCCTATCTTCTGAACCAAAATCCTGATGTTGGAAGGCTTGCAGGCTCAGAGGAAAATAACTGTAATTTGTGTGAAGAAGGCATTTGCAGCAATTCATTATAATTCCTTGCTTGCTGTCACCCGTCTCTAAAGTCACTGGCAGTGCAGTACTTGTGTGAAGTTATTAAGGCCAAACTCTCTTTAGATTCATGGCAAGTGCCGAATGACAAGGCGAGAGCCCAGGCAGTGATAAAGTGAAGTGACATGCCATACCCCCTTCCTCTCCCCCACCCCATCACCACCATGCCAAGGATGAAAACACTGCAGATTTTGCAAATGAGAGCCACCTCTCCTCTCCCTGCCCTGGGCTGAGTTCTGCCTGACATGCACACATCTCCTTGAAGCATGCATCCAGAGGAGGGAGCAGGAGGGAGTGGAGAAAGGCAAAGGAAAATGTGCTTTTCCTCACTTTCCTCCCACAAAGATCACATAGGTTTCTCTCAGAGGTTCCCAGACAGATGGCATATATGTGAGATACAGAGATAGGCAAGCTGTGCAGAGGAGAGATCAGGTGGGAACTTTTCAGCTATATGAGATAAAGGCACCTCCTAAAAAAAATAAATATATATATAAATGTCTATATATATAAATTGATTGTTAACTTATCTATGTCTAGGTTTATCCTTCTATCTGTATTTCACTGTCCATTTTAGTAACCCCTAGACTAGATAGGGAATAGACGAGTTTCTTGCAGTCGTACAGACTTCCAGCAAATAAAATGTGTAAGTAAAAGGTGATCACTCTGGAGATCAGGGCTTCTTTCAAACTGCTTTTCTCTGTCCCCTCCTGTTTTTTTCTTGCATCCTTGGCCTCTATGTTTTTTCTTTCCTCTGCCTGTCCCTTCTTTTCCTAAGCTGGGCAGAAAAATCAGCTTAAAGGATAATACCGCTCAGCTTTCAGTAGGATAACACAGCCAGCCCACAGGGAAGAGAAAACCTCAAACCCAACCAGAACGATGAAAACAAGCAGGTTATTAAAGGTCCTCCTAAAGCAACAGCTAAACCCATGTTTGCAGATACTCACAGGCTGTTGCTCAGCAGTGAGGATCTCTGGTTCAAATCCAAATGCTTGCCAACAGCAGAGTTGTAGTGGGAAAATATCCTCTCCTCTCTCCTGGTCCCTTACTCTGAAAAAGCCATATGCTATTTTAGCAGTATTGGGAGGCTCTGAGCAGAATCTGTCAGAAGCCAAAGAGGAATCACCTTGCCCAAAAGATTTCTACAAGTTAAATTAACCTGGCTGTGTTAGGTTTTAAAACTGCAGCAAAACCTATATTGCAAAACTTCAAGCAGATGAACAAAGCCGTTAGGAGGCATCTGATGGGACTAGGTGTATAACCACAGTTCACTCTATTATCACGTACTGGGTCATGACCATCCCCAAAGATTTCCTTCACACTGTGGTACTGATGACCCATCTCACCTCCCCTGAGGCTGGGGAGAACATGTAGACCTTTTGAAGTACGTCTGAAAATTCAATCATTCAGAATCTTGGGAAAGCAGGCTTGCAAAAGTCTTCCATAATCAGCACCTGCAGCCAGGGAAAGGTCTATCTGCAGCTGCCCCTCACTGTTCTCCCTGGAGGAAACACCAATGCTGTTTTCTCTTCTGATCTTAGCAGGGGAGAGAGGTTTTGCCCTCAAACAGCTAAGGTTTCAGAAGTCACTTGCTTGACTGGACCAGATAAGTATATGAGGCATGGATGCTCCATGACAAGAAAGAAGTGTGGCCCTGACTCCTCAAGGGATCAGGGAATTCTAACGCCACTGAATTCAACAGGAATTGGTCTTGAAATGTACTGGGGAACCTGGGAGTGAGTTAACTCTGAGCCAAGATTTAAGGCTAGAGCACAACATAAATGTGCCCACTTGTTTAAATTAAAATTGCCCATAACCCTTTTATTTCCTTGCATCTGATTCTTCCCTGGCAGATGACAAGAAATTGCTGGTCGTTTGTGGTTTTTCTTGCAGTGAAAAGCCACAATCAATCACACTTTCTTCTGACCCTGCAGTTATAGGGAAACAGAATGAATTTGAGCTATATTTTCAGACTCCACAGGTTGCTCTGACTCTGTATTTGGTGCTGCATCCTCCCTCTCTGCTTCCATGTTATAAAAGATCAGGACTCTATTTTATAAAATAGTTCTGGCATTTCCATTATCACACATGCCTGAGAACAGGGATGCGATTGCACTGAATAGTGTGAAAAAAAGAAAGGAGAAGGAAAAAAAAGGAAGAAAAATCAAAGCACAGCCGAGTTGATTATTTAAAGAGCTGGGTGAAATTTGCCATCCTTTTAAAGCATCCTGAGCTCTGGAATATCACTGTGTCACTTAATGTTTGCAGTTAAGTATTTACAGATCTGTTTCCATGGCAACCGATTCTTCAAAGTTACTTTTACAATTCTGTTTTCTAAAATGTGTTTCTTTGGTTGATTGCACAGGGATATTTGGAAAGCAGCCAGGTCTAAATCATGATTTTTTTCCCATTAAGGAGAGGTCCTTTCTAATCATGTTTAGTTAGTTCTTTGATGGCTTTATCTTGATTCCAAAATGTATTTTATTATTTTATTTTTTTTTTTTTGTCAGCAGGTGGGAGAGGGAAAGGGGAAAAACATGAACAAGCATCGTGGGACTTTAGCAAAAAAAAAAAAAAAAAAA